>WBNH01011975.1:185989-305300 GCA_013401255.1 Urocolius indicus | reverse complement strand
TTCTATGATTCTATGATAATTGACAAATTATAATGGCCTTGCTCCTTGATGTGCACGTGCAGATGTTCAGCTGATGGGTTCTGCCACTCAGAAGGGTACAAGGAAGAAAAGATTGTATCTCTGCATTCATGAGCTCCAAAGAGTTTTGCACAAAACTGGGGAGAACCTGTATGAAATGCAGCAGGGAAAGAAGAACGTTGTCTCAGAAGCTGTGGAAGCTTTTGGAGACTGTGTTCCCTGCTGGTTTCATCTGAGCTGCTCAAAGAAAACTTGAGTCCCAGGTTAAGTTGTGAATTGAGGTGTGAAACAGCCTGAGTAAATGTGATTCTTCATCCTCCTAATGATAGGAAATTTACCCCTTCATCATTTGCACAAAGAGACTCTGTGGCTTCAAGACAAACCAAACATTTGGGGAAATGCACTCAGGGGACAGGAAGAATAGAAATTAAGGGGGAGTGAAAAAATCTCACTTCTGTAACTTTTCTTTGGCAGGTATAGTTCAGTAAATACCCTCTAGCAAATCTTTGAAATGAAACTTTTTTATCTTCTGGATAATTGCTTTCTGTTCTAAAAGTCTCCTCTGTTTCAGAGGATGTGTCTATTTAAAGTTACATAGCCAAGAGAAAAAAAGTTAGTTCAAAACCTTTTAATGTGGCTCCGGTTAATAGATGTGAATGAAAACTAAGTAGGTATAAAAAGAGCAGTATAAAGTATCTGCATGCAGTGTGTATACTTCAGGCTGGCCTTGTCCTGAGACTGGTATGAGGTGACGATGAAGCCAAATTTCAGATCCAAGCAAAACTGAAAATTCAGAACTTCTGTCTGGAAGCCAGACAGTGCTGTGAAGTCAGTTATATCTAATTGCACACTGTAGTCATCTGTAACCAGGACAACCATCCATAACAATAATAAATGGTTCCATTTAGGGCTTTTGGAACCAATTAAGCCTTTATGTTAAAGTCATACGGTAAAAGCTTCAGTGGGGGAGAAAGTGAGAACCTCAAAAGCTGTGGAGAAAGCAGCCACCTTCTTTTGTTGAGGGAGACCTGGTAAAAAGCTCACGTTTCTCATTTGAAGGGATTAGTTTGTTCTGCCACACACACACACACACATACACACGTTGGGCTCCCAAGGACTTCATCTGGAGCTACCTGCACATAAAAGAGGGTGACTAATGTGGAGAAGGATTTAAATATTTAAGTCTGTTTAACATAATCTCCATTAATTTTTGTGGATTAACGAATTCTTGGCGTTAATGCAGTCGCAGAGGCTTTTGAACTCCTGGTTTGCTAATTGGTGGATAGAAAATAATTCCTTTTGTATGGCCAGATAACTGTGGACTGTTAGCAAATTAAGGAATTACAGTAAAAATGCTGCCCAAGGTATTGTTTACCGATCTGCCTTGATAAATACACAGCAAGCATTGAAGAACTGGAGAAGCACGACACATGTAAATGGCTGATGGGCATTAAATGTACAGATTCTCAACTAAAGACAACATGATGGTCTAGGGGAAACCAGAAAACACTACATATGTACGCTCCTAGTAGCATGTCACTGCTAGGAAAAGGGAAAAAAGCAGGACTTGCACAGCCCCACCACAGTCAGGGATAGGAGCAGTGTAGTACAGAAACTTTTCTGAAAAGTTGCACTAAGCCCAACCTATTTGTCTTCAAATATCATGCTCAAAGGGAACAAAAGTGTTGCTCAATAACATCTAAGGGGGCTGCAAGTGATGGAAATATGCACAGGCCTCCCTCCATCCCGTGTTATTCAATTAAGCTCTTGGATGGTGAATTGGGAGTGTCTGAATTCACTTTGCCTTATCACTGCTGTGTTACTTGCTGTTGCTGCTGCCAAGAGCAGTACGAAACAAATGCTGAACCAGCAGCTGGCAATCTCTCAGATACATATGTTTTTATCTGTTTAAAAATAGTGTCTGGGAATTCATGCTTTCCAGGATCAGAAAGGTCCTCTTTCTGGGATGTGTTTAAGATAGTACATTTTTGTTGGAACCACACATTCTTTGTGCTGCTTTGCCTCTCCAGTGAGATCCTTCTGGCTCTTGCTCCTTGTTTACTGAAGCAAATTTCATAGATGTCTTATGTGTCCTACTTTTTAAGTGCATTCACTTGGGATGAAATCCATTTCTGCCCAGAAACTCTGCAGGCTAAATTGATGCTTAAAGCTCTCAATAAGGTATCCAGCCATGCACTGGCATGGAGTAAACCCTCCTTCGTCCCCATAGTACTGGTCATACTATTCAGTCTATGGGTATGCCATATGGATTTTCCTGTCCCTTCCTTCAAAACAGCACATTTTAAATTGTGATTTTTTTTTTTTGCTTGCCTATACCCCTACCATTCCATGATTCTATGATTCTATACAGCTAGTAAAAATTGTACCTTTTCTGAATGTCAAAAGTATAAATCTTCACATACGGTCTTACAATGGTTGTAAATAGGCAAAATAAATATTCTTATATTCCCTAGGTACCAGTGGAAAAAGAGTGAGAGGATGGGGAGGTAGTCAGGTTCAACATAAAAATGCAAAAAAAAAATGGACGTGATCTATCTAAAATTACAGTGAACTGGAAATTTGTTTTGCAATTTTATGCAGATTATCAACACTGTGATGAATTTAATCCAGCTGCTTTTTCATCTACCAGTTCAATAGCAAAGAACCATAATTTTTGGTTTTTTTCCAATTTTCTGGAGTAGGCTGCTCTGTGAAAATAAGTGAAATAACAATGTGGTGTGACTTAACCTAGTAAGAAATGGCAGAATTTACTACCAAAAATAAATATGAATACCAAGGATCTTTCCTCTACATACTCTCAGCACCTACTTAGATGTCAACACCTTTTCCCAGATCTTTTGATGATTGGTTTTCAACACTTAAACAAAACAAAATAAGAGCATGGCATATATTTAAAAAAAAAAAACCAAACAAAAAAAAACCCCACCAAGTTATTTATCTTGACTAAATGATTGTCATCAGTGAAGCAGAATATTTTAACAGAATGTTTAATTCTGATTGCAAGTGTTATAGTTGCAGGCAAAAACCACAATGAAAGCAGTAGATGAACATAGTCTCTGAGCAATTAATGCTTATTATTGCAGCTGAAACTTCTCTGCAATGCACTGCTATACATACTGTGTGTGTATGCAGAATAATCTTTCTTATAACTCCAGCTGGGAACTTATCAACAGCTGACACTGACTGACTATATGATCTCTAAAGATCCCTTCCAACCCTACCATTCTATGATTATGTGACACGGGGTTTGTGTGTAAGGTCCATTTTTCTGGCAGATATTTGAGTCCATCAAGACCATTCCTCTTCTATTTGTGACTCAGCGTCTAAATGAATTGCTTTTTCTTTAACTTTTGCAGGACTATGGCCTCCAGCAAATTAAATTTTCTGGCTTTAGCAGATGGCAGTCCATGAGGCTGTTGCCTCCAGTTGTCCAAAGGGACTGGCTGCTGGGTGCAAGGGTGCTAAGTCTACCCTCAAATCTGCAAGGTATTTGCAGTAGACGTGCAGAGCATTGCTGAATTTTTTATGGGTGAGGAAAACTCTGCTTAAAGGTTCCACAATAAATTGCTTTTTCATTGTTTCAAGAATTTACTCCTGCCTTTTTGTCAAGTGGCTTTTCTCCATTCTTAGAACTCATTTCAGAAATTCCCATATAGTCGAGTTAATACTTAAACACTAAACATAAAAATAACCAGACACGTAGCTTTTTTCAATTGCAAAGGAGCTTTAAATTTTTCGTAACATTTTTCAAACACAGCTGTAGCCTAGAGTTCAACTCAACGAACTCAGTCAGAAAATTATAATAGGGTTAGCAGATTTGCTTCCCTTGTCTTTAGCTGGCTTTGGACTAGCCTCATAGTGGACAAGAGTCTAACATCACTTCAACAGCTAACAGATACAGCCTCCTCCTAATTTCAGTATATCTCACCAATGCCCAGTGAAATACTTTAAGGTGAATGTTTCTGATAGGCTCTTTTCACAAAATGTGGGACGTGAAAGACTATTATTGCTTACTCAAGAAACAATTGAGAATTTTCCCTAAACTACTTTAAATAATGTTGCAATTGAACCTCCAGGAAAATATTTTTTACATTGAAAGCTGAATAACCTGAATGGAATTTGGAAAAAAAGCCATGGGAATCATCAGGAAGGCTGGAAAGACTTATCAAGGCATATTACTGTGGTTTAGCAGAGTGATAACTACGGAAAGACATGACTGTTATGCAAACAGTGGAAGGAGATAAAGGCTAAGGAAGTGGGCTGCTTATTGTAAGAAAGCCAAGTCAAAGAAACATCAATCTTGAGTTATACTGTTTTTTGGGTTTTTTTTTTTGACACAACAGCTTAAAGGTGAGGTGTAAGTATTTATATGGCAGCTGCATAATATACAGGGATCAAGAGCCTTAGGACTACAGCAGGTGGTGTAAAGCTAGATCACAGCTATGCAGTATACTGTAGTATTTGTCATTCTCTGAGACAGATCTTATTGAAAAGATGTTAACTTAGTCTATAGAAAGTGCAATCTCTTATCTCTCTAATACCTTGTGAATTCATTACTCCCTAAATTTAAGCTGTTCTCTGCACTCTGCCATTGCTGTGGGAAGAAAATAACTAAGACTTTGGTCTTATCTGACGACTTCATGGTTAGTAATAAGAGAGGATCTGGAGCAAAGACCATGAGTGTACATATGCCTAGGCTATTGATTATATAGGACTGTCCTTGGAAGGGCTGAGCAATCAGTAGGTCCCACTGAAGGGAAGAAAGTGGTTCCATCATAAAAAAAGCTTTCAAAACTAAACATTTCATCAGGGCTTTAAGTCTGAACACTGATGTTACAGACTTCTTACCCTATCATAACGTTTGGGGAGGTTGACAGATTCACTTTTCTTAGAAATGTTGTCTCCTGTATGTTCACCTCTCTCCTGCTCATGAATAGCACTGGAATTCTACCTTCAGTGAAAATAGGGATTTTTATTGCTGAAATCAGCTTTTTAGTGTAATATCAAGTTAGAAAAGACTAAAAGACAGGAGTGTAAAAAACAGCAACTATATTCTTCTGATTTTTTATGGGAATTTAGGCTCACAAATCTTGGAATAAGAAATCAGGTTTTGATTTATGGATTTATACGAAGCCTACAGTTTCTGTTTAATGGTGTTGAACTGCTGTGAGATATAAAATCTTTTGATAATTGCAAGAAAAATGCTGGAAGTCTTGCTTTCTTCTAAAGCTGTTTCTCTTCAGATTATAATTTCATGCTTGACTTACTTGAGGATCTGTAGTGAACAAGTATTTTCCCCTACCACCTTCTTTAAAGGCTTAACTTTAAAAAATGCACTAAACCAGCCAGTGCCCCAGTTTCAATTTCCTTGTTTTACCTTGAAAACTACTGCAAGTCTTTTCTAGTACTGTTATGCATAAAAGATAATGTCACATTAATAATGCAAGCTTAGAAACTTCCTGTATGTTGTAAAGAATAGGAATATATTAAAAACAATGATATTGTTTTCTTTTCATACTGATTCCCTTTCAATACCATTTATCACATCCCATAAGACACTCAAATAATTTTCATTCTTCTCAGCATACTTATAGCAGCCAAGTTGAAGACTGATAAGTGTAACATTAAGGCATTTTTTTAACAGTTCTTCAGAAAAGAGTCAGTTTGCAAACTGTGATTGAAAATGCAGGTAGGAGTCTATCTGACACTTAACTGGCAAGGGTTATGTACAGAATTAATGGTTTTCAGATACAAGCTCTGTTATCTAGCAGTTTTGTTGTACTTATTTAAAAGGAGATAATTCATGCTCATCACTGGTTTGGGAAGCTTATCTGTTCCTAAGTAGTCTGATAATAATGGGAGGCAATTGAAACTACACATCCCTCTCTTCCTCATGGTTCAGTACATCAGTTTGAAGGGGAGCATTCTTGGTTTACGCCAAACTTCGAAAATTAAATCAGCCATCTAAATGTACACAGGAAACTTTAAACACTGTTGTTGCCATTGGAGGAACCGCTTCCATGCCTTTTCCCCGATTTGTGTATATTGAAGCTTACTTTGAACAAAAAAAAAAAAAAAAAAACCAACCAAACTTGCAGCTTTTAAAATTAATGCCATGTTGTGATTCATAATGCACTTTGGATATTAGAGAATGAGTACCTAGGACAAGAAAAATCCACACTATAATAGAGACACGCTAATTTTCAGAAGCTTTTCTGTGAAGAGGTGAGGTGCATTTTTTCCCTCGAGGATTAAAATACTAGATGTTGAGGAACAGAAGCAAAATGGGTCTAAAATACAACCTGCCCCCATGAATGGATCCTATATGAAGAAATTAAATTCTTAGCAAGACTCAAACGTCTGTGCTTGTGTGGGTTTGCTGCACTGGGAAGCCTGGTAGTCAGATGAAAATTCTTGAAGCTGTGCAAACATAGAGGCAAACTTGAAAGCATATATCCAGCAACTGAAATTCTCTGAGGTTTTAGAACAGTTCCCAAATGGAAGAAAGATACACAAGCAACTGAACTGGATTCACCATGGAAGAGTTCAATATTCATGTTCCTTCTTCTGGCCCTGGAGAAGGAGGGTAGGGAAACGAAGGAATGAGAAGCAGTGGCTGATGTTGTACATGAGCAATTTAAGGCTGGGAAGCCTTAATTAATCCCATGCTTCAAAAATCCCAGTTACAGATAGCTGAAAGGAAATGAAAACTCAGGTGTCATTAGGACAAGTAATACCTTAATATATTTTTATTGCTATAGAAAGATAATTCATGTGTGTACCAATTACATTTCTTTTAAATGTAACATTTTGCTTCTTTCTACAGAATTATCATTACTTAGGTGATAGTTGTATGTTTGTGGTCCATATGTCTATAAACATACACACATGCGTAAGCAGGCACACAAACACAGATAGTTAATCTACACTAAATAATTTTCTGTGATTTATCTCTATAGCAAATGACTTATGTAGATGTGCTTTGCTCCTCAGAAAACAGATCTACCTGCCATCTCACTAGAGTTTTTCCTGAAACTTATTTTTCTCCAACGTTAAAATCCTGTTTTCTCTATATGAACAGGTCATTGTCTCTTTAACCTTCTATTGCTGAAACACTCTGTTCCAAACATGTGGGCAGCATCGCAGTCAAATGCTTGTTATGCTGATAGATTTAACTCTGCAAACAGTTGAATCCTGCCTGCTTTGTTGCTCAAATACAGGTCCGGAAGTCCAGTTTTATAAGAGCTAACCAAGTGAATGAATTTTAGCATTAATAGTGTGATAGAAATTGTCCCTATAAAAACTCAGATGGAAGTTTAGTTATATGTGAAATGAGGGTCATCAAAGACAAAACCAAGTTGAGATCATTTCCACTCCTTCCCCCCAAAGACAACTCTAGGACCAAGAGTGGCTTAAGCTGTTTGCCAGCTTTTCTTCAGTATAATTCTTTCAGGGTTAAATGCTACAGCCTCACCTAGTACAATGATACTCAGGGATGGAGATAAATTAGGGATGCATGTCTGGCATTTCCATTTCTTGACTGTTCTTTCCAGGAGTTGCGATTCAACCACAAAATCCTTCCTTGTACCTGAAACTTGGCAAACGAATCCTGAATCTCACAGAAATTAGTTAATGTAGACTCCTGAGACTAGAATTGTTTGGCAGTTTCTAACTCTCTGGCCATCCACTAAATAATTACATAAACAAAACCTAAAGCACAGAAGTTCCAGGGGGGGAAGGATTTGCTATTTAAAATGAAATTAGAAGAAATTTTGCTTTTAGAAGTGGGGTGTAAGTTTACTGTAACTGCTCATTTTCATTCAGACGGAATTATTAGTGTTTGAACATTTGTTCCAGCAGGCCAGAGCTGCACCAACACTGGTTTAAGTGCATTTTAACTTGTAGTGCTGGATTCAGGCTGTGGTTAGGGCTGCACAAAGCTATTCTAAAGCAGAGCTGAACTTATTTGACTTTGCACATCACTGCAGTCTTGACACCCATCAAGCTATCTGAACCAGATTCACCATCACACCATCATGTTAGAATTCATGGTGGAAACAGTCAGGCATACAAAGATGTGTTTTCAGTGCAACAGGAGGGAGTGAGGGTATAACCTAGAACTATCTGAGCTTTTTGTCACTAGCAGTAATCAGAATATGGTCTTCTGCAGTTTGTTGCTGCAATTAGCTTCCATTTGTGTTCCAGCTCTGTCAGCAAAACATAGTGAGTTTAAACAAGCTTGCTTCCAGTATCTGCTTGCTCTGTAGGTTACTTCTGCTCTGGGATAAAAGGAATGAGGTCTCCCATCTCTTCTTCCTAAATCTCTCTTCCTTCTGACATTAGACATATAATCAACTATTAAGTCCAACCCATCATTTGACTTTTTGCTTTTTTTTTAAGACACAACTTTGTCCTGAATGATAGTTCAGTTGGAAAACTTGGGTCTTTAAGCAGTCTTTCCCACCTCTGTGCTAATATAGATCTAGAAGTGAAACTAAATGATGAAAGCTACAGAGCATCAATTTTTTCCTATTGTTAAATATAGTCTTGGTCCATCACATTATGTCAATAATAGTCTCAGTTTTGATCTGAACAGAATTATCAGTCTCAGGAACATTTGCTTTCATTTTTAGCCCTGAACCTTAGGGCTCTAGTTATTTTATCATGTTTAGCATCTCTCAAATAAATATGATTGTTGTTGAAACTATCTTAGCCTTCCCTGTCCACCTAGTCAGACTGTTCTCAGTTTTTAGCCATAACCTTTGGTAAGAAAGCTGAGGGTGGAAAATTGGAGGAGATCAAAGTGAAAGAGAACTGCAGAGGTGTTGGAGGAGCTGGGTTGCAAACCTCAGTGTGCAGGATTGAAAGCAGGTGGGTTTGTGTGACTGACTTTAGGAGGGGTGCCCTGGGTAGGAGGATGCTGGGGAGAAAGTGACAGAACAAATGAGTATAAAGGGGAACTTGTAAGAGATTACAGTATACTGGACGGTTGAGTGGGACATATTTGTGTCCAGGGTGCTGGTGGATACAAAGCTTTATATAAAATGAGTGTCCAGTCTGTAGTTTAAAGATGTACTTGACATTTGTTTATTAAAAGTATCTGAATCTATCTGTTTATGTAAGCAGCTTGTTGCAATGTAGCTTTTTTTAATCTTCTTTTCTGCTAACAAACAGGTAGACAAGAATGGTCCTTTGGTAATTTACAGGAACTCCTCTTCAATGGTGTCTGCATCAGAGTCAAAGCCAACTGCTTTTCACTCAAGTCCCTGCAAAGCAAAAAAAAAAAAAATGCTGTGACTCACCTATACCTTAGTAATCAGACAACAAACTAAAAGCAGTTTCTTTATAGCTTTAATACCAAAAGACTGTGTTTATAAAGCTTTGTAAATACAACTGACTCCTCTGTTGATGCAAAATTAAAGCTAAGAGCTTTTTCAGAAGAAAGAGTGGCTTTTTGGTTTAGGCGTTAAATATCCCATGAAACAACTTTTTGTAACAATGACAGAGGAGTGAGTAAAGCACTTTATTTAGCAGGCACTCACCAAGGTTTTAGCTAGTGATGAAAAAGTTAAATCTTTCTGTACTGATGTTTGATTGATTCACTCTTCTGTAAGTCTGAAGTCAGTTCTTGGTGTTATTAAAGACTATAAATTACAAAATACATACACTGCTAACTCTACCTGGATTCAAAAGACCCAGTTTTTTCTTTATTCTGTAAAACACTGTATATTTTAATACAAAACTAAGTTAAGTTGTACATGAGCAGTTTGGGGAGTTTAATGCTTATTTTTAAGAACATCTGTTACCACATATTTAAAAAGCAAAATCACTGGGGAGATGGGATTCTATTTTTTTTTTTAGGACACTGACATTATTCTTGGGTTTCTTAATTTTTAAACGAGCTAAAAGTGACACAACTCCCAATGCAACTGAGAAACCTTAAGGGACAGAGCCAAGACATGAATGCCACCTAGTGGGGTCCAGTCAGGGATAGCAGTCGCATGTTTACAGGTGGTGTCTTGATTCCTCGCGCATTGCACAGCCCCAGATTAGCTTATTTTCCCTTCAACTCCTCCAACTGCCATGTGATTTCAAGGCACTGGGTTTTCATGCACATACTGTATAGTAAAACTACTAGGTGACATTTGGGATCACTGTAGTAGGCTGCTATAGTACTTACTTGAGAAAGCAGTGTCACATCGTTATGAAGTCTATTGTCTGGCAAGTGTTTCACAGAAATCAGTAAATTTTGCCATGTGTAGGAGATTTCTTTCTTTTCGTTAAAATAAGTGGTTGTAGGTATCAAATGAAACGTGTCATTCATTCACTTGTAGTAATTTTTCACACTACACTGTACCTTTAACAAAGACCCAACAGTACATTCTCGAGAGAGCTTTTGCTAGAATTTAGTATTATTTGGACTGATTTATTCGCCCTTCTCTTGGAAAGGCTCTCCTAAGAGCAGGGCAGCTTCTTCTGGTCATATAGAGTGCTCCAGAAAACTGGGGAAATTTTCCATTGGGCATGCATGGAAAAGCTGCAAACTCCACTGCAGAGAGTGCATTCATCAAAGTATCAGAAGAAGAATGAACCTGAGGCCCTGCTGCTCATCTGAGCAATGTGTGCTGACAGGGAGAAAAGGAGTAGATAAGGGTTTTTTCCCTTGTCAGCAAAGGGTAAATAAGGAATAATTGCAGGACTTAAAGATTTCTCCCCCCATGCAGCTTAAGATAGCCTTAGTGGACCAAAAATCAGGTCTTGCCTTTTCTCTTGTGTGCAAAATCAAGTACAACTGCCAGTAGTATTACCAAGCACTTGTTCTACATATCCCTACAGTCTCTAGCAGGATCAGGGTCCTGCTTCCTAACTGAGGGGCTCTTCAGCCACCTCTACCACTTTAATACAAAGAATTCATATCAATTGCTCAATAAAGTACTGTTCCTTTCAGAAGTCACATCCTTCTTCCAAAGCCCTTTGGGGCTGTGAATTTCCCCTGTTGAGGCCAGAGGCCAAATACCAAATTTAGCTGTGATTGAACTGGTTCAGAAACAAGTCCAGGACTCCAACCTTCTTGGGTTTCGTAGGGGAGAAGGCGGGCCACTGAGAGATTAATTCAGAGGGTACAAAGAAATGTCATACCCTTTCCAGCAAACACCTGCCATTTTCTGCTAAAGGGAAGATCACTGAAAGAATACCTGTTGGGACTTCTTGATTGTTATGGGGCCAAGAGATATGTACATTTGAAAAAATCCTGGATGATGAGGTGCACATCACTCGCAGCCCAAAGAGGGACACTTGGCATTCTCTTCCTGGAAGTAAGAAACAAAATAACAGGAATCAGCCATCTAATTTGCAAAGGATGCTGGCATCTGATAGCATTTTGATCAAAAACGTTATACAAGGTGGTTTCTAGCTGAACCACTGTCACTTCTGCAGTGTTTTATGAAGGCCAGGGCTGTATGCAGAGCTTTGCAGTCTGTGGTTCCATTTGGCTGATGTTCCTGCCCTGGCTTCGATGTATTGAAACAAAAATACGTGAGCTGGAATATGAAAACACTTGGCAACACCTTGGATTGCGTTTGAACTTGCTGGTATGGTAATGAAGTGCTAAATAGTGATGTCACTAAGCGATGATTCCACTAGAGGGCACAGAAGTACTCTGGTTTAGATCGTTTTCAAGCCTTGCCACTGTAACAAAGGCAGGAAATGGGACGTCATTATGGGAACCCGGTCCCATTTGCCTCTTCAATTCCTTGGCCACAGCAGCCATCTCAAAGAATAAACATTGTAGATTTTGTTGGGTTTGGGTTTGTTTGTTTTGTATCAGGTGTGAATAATAAGCCAACAAAGTGAGTTTCACTGGGTGAAAACCCTAGATCAAACACTGGATTTGTGATCCTTAAGTGAGAGGAATCTAAACTACTGAGATATCCCTAGGCTGAAATTTGAGCAGTTCATCAGAAAAACAGCCTTGCAAAGTTGGGTTTTTCAAGGTTTTTGTGTGTGTTGTTGTTTTTTTCTTTCAAATAATGTGGGAGCACTAACTTCATCAGGAGCGGGTTGAATAAAAGCTACATGTTGTAAACATCTTCTGATAACTGAGCCTGGAAAATGGCCCTGCACAAAGGACAAAGAGCAGAAGACAATCCCCCAGCACGAAGTATGGGACAAAGATGAGGGAGCCAAGTCCCTTCCTTGTTAAGGGAAAATCGCACACTTTTTCATATATGACCTGCATTAATACCTTTTACAGCATTGTGACCTTCCCCTCAGTTATCTGCAGATTAACTTTGGCATGCTTCTCTGTGTTTTACTCCAATCTTTATGTCGCAATGAAATTCATTTTGTTGAGCCAAAGAATAAAAATGCTTTTTATGGAAATATATGGACACACTGCTAGGGGTTGCTCTTTTTCATATATAGGTGAGCAAAAAAAATCATGAAGTCTCTCTGCACTGGAACACTAGTTTTTCACTTATTTTTATTTTAAAAGCTTTTTTTTTTCAAATATAAAAAATCCAAGTTATGTTGGTGTTTGGTTTAAAATGGAAAAATTTTCAGATTCTGTGCTCAATTCAGACTAGGAATTTTGTGTTGGATGACAGCAAACTTCAGCCATTACTGTCTAGTCCCTAAGCATTTAATCAAGTAACAGACAATTCTAGACATTGGATTAGAATTTCCTGTGACAGATAAAGCATATAATTATTCTTGTCATTTCCTTCTGCTCTTGAATTACCTGTCTCATGTGCCCATACCCAAATTTTCATGCTCTGCATTTACTTTCTTGTGGCTTGAGCTTTTGTTAAATAGAGGTCATGGGTTGGAACTGCCAAATTCCACACAAGGTTGCTAATTAGCAATCATTTGTGTTGGGTCTCACTTTGGCAAAAGTACTTGGCTGATCTTGGTAATCCAACCCTCCACTTGGTTTATTACTATGAGAGAATGGAAGTCATTCAAACTTACCCTTGTAAATATGACAATGTTTCATAGATCAAGTTCTAAAAATCGTTAGACTGAAACTACTAATTTTTTCTTCATTTACTCCTCCTTTTTTTTTTTTAGTCAAAAGATATTTGAGCAAAGAAGTGAAAGTTATAAACTTAGGCACAAATGCCTATCAGTTTCAGTGGCTGCCTATGGTCGTCTTCAAATTATAACACTATTTTAATTCCCCTGTATATGTACTGGATGTTGATACATCCAAATCCTTGCATGGATGGTTTATCTACCAAAAAAATATATTTTAGCAAGACTTTCATGATCAATGTCTAAGAATTTTAGTGTTCTGTAAAGCAGATTCTGTAACATTGCAAGTTAATACTGTATGAGTTACTACAGTTAAAGAAACTGAGCTGTTGTTGTCTGAAGAGCTGAATGCCATAAAATGTAGTTGATTAAGAAGACATCTATTATGATGCAGAAGAAAAGCTTCCTATGAAATATCTCTGAAGATGCCAAGAAATGCTTTTATTCCTGGAGGCTTGAATCACTCTGATATAGAGCAGCTTCAGAAGAAAGCAGCATTAAGCAGTGAAAAATAATATTTACCTCTGTTCCACCTCTAGGCTGTGTCAGGCTCCCTGTGGAGACTGAAGTTCCTCTGTGTCATGTAGAAGGAACAGTCATCAGTCTCCGTCTTGGGGAGCTGATCTTATGTGCCACGTGTGAATCACACAGGACACACCAGCAACTGCCTCTGCAGGCCATGAACAACTAGATACCAATTTACATTTTGACTGTAATGTGGGAGATTTTGGTTCAGGCTCTTGTCCCCCTTCCCAAAAGCATAGATACTTGTCCAAGAAACTCAGGACAGCTACGGTGCCCGACCTCTAATTGGGGTCTACAATTGCAGTTTCTTCCTATGTCTCTGAACAGCATTTTCCTTGCTGGCTACTGTCTCAGTGACATGCACAGCACACTCATGGAGCAGACTTGTTTCATCTTTTTGCACACTGTTATCTGAGAAGCAAGCATCTATACATATATATCTGAGCACATTAAAACCAATTCCAAGAGGTGCATTATTAAAAACATTAGTGTGTTAATTAGGCAGCCTCCTTTGAAGTTTTATGGTACTCAGCGTGGCTTGTGCATGTCTTTAGGGATTTAGTAATACCTCTCCATTCTGCAATGCAGTTTTTGTTTGTTTGGGTTTTTTTTAGGTGGCATTTAAGAAATTAAAAAGACCATAAATATTGTCATATCTTTGTATGGAAGAATCTTGAACTCATTTTTTCAATACCGTCTGTCCTGTCACATGTTCTTTAAGCTCTGCTGTATTTTATTGTTACACCTGTCTTTCACATTGTGTAGTTTCAGATATTTCAAATACTACACCAAGATGATCAAGGGACTGGAACGTCTTTCATACAAGGAAAGGCTGTGGGAACTGGGGCTGTTTAGTCTAGGGAAGAGGAGATTCAGGGAGGATCTTATTAACATTTGCAAATACCTAAAGAGTGGGTGTCAGGAGGTTGGGGCATCCCTTTTTTCTATGGTATCTAGAAACAGGACAAGGGGTAATGGGATGAAGCTGGAACACAAAAAGTTCCACTTAAATATAAGAAAAACCTATTTTACTGTGAGGATGAGGGAGCCCTGGCACAGGCTGCCCAGAGGGTTTGTGTGGTCCTCTTCCTTGGAGATCTTCAAGACCCACCTGGACATGTTCCTATGTGACCTGATCTAGGTGAACCTTCTTCTGCAGGGAGGTTGGACTAGATGATCTCTAGAAGTTCCTTCCAACCCCTACCATTTTATAATTCTGTGATTCTATGATACTCTTTTTCAATCAAAACCCAGCAACTGTGTGATGGTAAGCAGAGTAGCACATACATATTAATAATGTTTCATTCAAATAATGACTCAGTTTTAGGCTAAACTTTTTTAAAAAATGTCCTGTAGATACAAAATATATAGCTGTACCCCACACAGTGCAGAATGGATCCTGCTGTGGCTTTAGTGGTGGCAGATTGAAGCCCTGCTCGGTCTTCACTGATGGAGAAGAAGTGTTTTCCAACTTCGGTGCTAGAGCAGCACAATAAGACACATGCTTGCCCCCATCTGTGGTCATCCCATGAATTTTGGGGCAGGTCTCATACAGAGGTGGCTGTATGTGTTAAGGGAAGGTCTACAGATATCAGTTTAGTGGCTTGTGGAGGCACTGGCCTCCCTGGAGGTATTTTCTTGATTGTGATGGCAGATTTAAGACAGACTGGTTGCCAGTGGGAGGTAGCTGACTGTGCAGCATCTAATTACAGGCTTTCCTCTTTACAGAGTAACCTAGTGTTACATATAAACCTGTCAAAATTCCTCCAAGATAAAAAATATTATAGAGTTGTATGATGGAAGCAGTAGAGGAGGTAGATTGCTTGTAATCCTGTTTAGGTGAAAGAGTGTCTTCCATAGCTCATTGATAGCATGTTGTTCTTTCCTTCCTCTCCTTCTGTTTGGCTTTGAGCACCTTGAAAAAGATGTTTAGCAGAAAATTGTGCATTACTGTAAATAACAACAAACAGAATGTGATTTCAGACATATCTCAAACACAAGGTAAAAATTTTGTATCATTCTGGTGGCGTCAATAGCTCCTATACAGAGTAAGGCTGGAAAGGAGTTTTTGGCTAACATTATGCTCTGATTTGAAATTGAGTTTTTTGTAACTCTAAAAGACTGAAGGCTCCCTAGGTTTAACTTCTTTGAGAGCTTCAGTTCTTCCTGAAGTCAGATTTAGAGACTAACATAGTCAGTCTCTGTTTGAGAAAGCTATTTAAGGAGGTAGGAACAAGTAAGATCTCTCAAGTTTGCCTGAGACCTGCAATGTGGAGTTTTGCTGATGAGATGTTTGAACAAGAAAAAGAAGCCATAAAAAGGCATGTGGGTAAAACTAATATTGGGAATCAGGATAATAGAATCATAGAATGGTAGGGGTTGGAAGGGACCTTTAGAGATCATCTAGTCCAACCCCCCTGCAGAAGCAGGTCCACCTAGATCAGGTCACACAGGAACATGTCCAGGCAGGTTTTCAAGACCTCCAGAGAAGGAGGCTCCACAACCCCTCTGGGCAGCCTGTGCCAGGGCTCCCTCACCCTCACAGTACAATAGATTTTTCTTATGTTTAAATGGAACTTTTTGTGTTCCAGCTTCTTCCCATTACCCCTTGTCCTGTCAATAGGTACAATAGAAAAAGGAGATTAAAGGTAGAAACCTGAGAAATTAATGTGGTACCACAATACTGTATAACAGTTTCAATTGCAAAACTATGGTTCAAAAGATTGCATGGATTGAGAGTGTGTGTATTTTTACCCTCTATCTATAAACAAGACGGTCCTAACTGGGCAGATACCATACTCCCCCAGATGACGCAAATCAATTATAGGTAAGAACACTCATCCTCTTGCCTGGTGGCCATGCTTTACATGAATATATCCCAAAAAAGGCAAGTAATGCTCCTTGAACACTTACAGACCAGGATTGATATTTTTCATGGAAATGTTGTTATATTGGCACTAGTATTCTTCTGTTGGTCTCAGAGCACTATAGAACTAAATTATTTATTTTCTTGCACAACAGCATAGTTTTACATGTAAACTAGTAATCCCTTACTGGTTAGAAAAGTTGCTTCAGGACATAGGATACCATCTTTTCTGCATCAGTTTAAGAATAGAAAGAGATCAGGGACTAAAAATAACTATATGGTCTTTGCAGAACTTCCTAGAGCTTTCCTGTCACCAGACTTTAAAACTTCGATCTGTTTTTGTCATTGCTTCTGCAGAATGGAACCTTCCATCATGGCTTCTGGGATTCAGCTATGAACCTAATACAACCCTTTCTAAATTTGATTCAGTAACAGATAAAAAGAATGGAGATTGTAGTGTCTTACTGCTAGTGTGGTTTCTCATATGATTTTTAACAGAGCAAATATTCCTTATTTGGGGGAATCCAGTAAGAGTTTTCAAACACTCTCTTGCTTTAGCTAACTAATACAAGAGCTTCTTAATATTGTAATTTTATAACTTCTGTTCCTGACCTAAACTAGAAATACAAATGATGGAAAAGAAAATCTTTGCTTGGCATTAGAAACAAAATTAACCTCATTGTGAGTAAATTCCTTATTTTGAGGGAGCACTGTGCTTGAACATTCACACTGTCAATGCAGGATGAAATCATTCTGATAGCGTTGAAAGAAAGGCCTTTATCTAGTGTCTCTGCAGTTTTGTTTAATCCCCAGGAAGTTGTTTAAAGCCTTTGCACCAAGCTCTGTTAATTAACAAGATAGAGAAGTCTTGAAAAGGAAGTGAATGTACTGTGTTCATGAATGATGTGAATTCATGATGCAGGATTTTTGTGAGCTATCTTCAGGTGAAATAATATTTTGTGGTTCCATATCATACAAATTAATACGTTATGTTTGTGAAACAAAGTTTATAAAACTATTTTCATGATGTTATGTGACTTATTTGACAGTGTGGAGAGTACCAGAACAGTGTTCAGAGAGCCAGTGGTTAAGTATCCTTTAGAAAGGATACCAAATTTGCACAAGTTAGGATCAGAAATAACACAGAAAATCATTTAAGGTCCTTGTGTTTTGGGAGCACATAGAGTGTTGTTGAGGTTTGTTTTTAGTTTTAGTGAGTCTTTATAATTCCTCTTTATTTTGCTAGTCCTAAGGCTAATGGCATCATCATAGAACTAGCATTCAAGAGAATTTTGTGTTACTTTCAAGCTGTAAAACATTTTCAAATGTGTACACTTCACAGGGGAATGTTAGGTTTTTCAGAGTGGATTTTCCTTTCTTCCTTTCCAAAACTTTCAACACAATTTGAAAACATATGCATCTCTGAGAAAATTCAGAGACATATTTATACTTCAGCACCTCTACCCACATACCTTTTGGAATGTTTTGAGTAGAAGCTATAATTTATTAAAGTAAGAGACCAAGATAGGTAAATAGGGCAAAGAAAGTAATTTCTCCAAGAAAAATTGGTCAGTTGAGTTTTGGTATGGTTCGAACAGATAAAACTCTGTTAATGATAGTGTAGTGGCACCTACTTACTTGTTTTGATGTCAGTCTGCAGGTGCTAAGGAATCTTTCTGGCAACAAACAAACAAAAAAAAAAAAAACCAAAAAGAACCCCTAACCAACTCTTTGAAGTTAAAAATGGTGTTAAGATATTAAATTTTAACTCCCCCCACAGCCCATTTTTGGTAATTTAGTGATTCATTGAAGCAGATCATTTTACTAATAGGCTTCAGCCAGTAAACAGCCAGTCATTACTTTCAAGATTTCTCTTATTACTTTGTTCTAATTTATTGGTTCAGCACAGTGGTTTTCATGTCTCTGTGGGTTTATGCTCATGGCTTTCATTAATGTTCAGCATGGCAGATTTTATTAAAGCTACCTGTATGCTGTATTTTAGCCACTGCGTAGCAAAACTTTCATGGAAATGCAGAACAGAGCACTTCCTAACTTGAAGTTCTAAACAAACTTACACAGATTTCGGTGTCAGAATCTGTTATGAAGCACACTAATGAGTGGCCTTATTTTGAAAAGATGAGCATCAGAGATGAGTCAAGATTTCATTCTTGAAGGTGGTGCTGTTAAGCCCCCAACTTTGTTCAGCTGTAATTCTGAAATCAGATTCCCCTCTTGGCCAGGGCAGAGGTCTCGAATGCAGTCCCATGCATGAGCAAGAGGAAGGAGGGCTGCCTGTGCCACGGAGGTCAGCAGGCGAGCGATGAGGAGTGTCTTGGTGACCTCGGGTTCACACAGCAGCATTGCACCCTTGCCTTCCCTGCTGCAGCACCTCACCCCGCTAGGAGTGATTTATGTGATCTGATTTGCTGCTGTCAGTTACCTCTGATTTGTGAACAAGCTGGAATGAGCCTCAGGGAGAGGGTGGGAAGGTGACAGAAGGATGCTTGAAAGAAAGGTTACATACCTCCCCACTCTGAAAGGCTAAACTTATAATCTTCCATAGGAGCTCTATAATTTCTGCCTTGCCTGGTCATCTGGTAGGAAGAAAAACTGCTAACTGATGACAGCCTTGAAATAAGCAATTGAAGAAGTTTCTCTTTTTTTCTTGCTACAGGTAGAAATCATGAAAAGGGGGAGGGCATGAGGAAGGAGCAGTTTGTGTCTCTGGCATGTAGACTTAGTCACTGCTGGCAAAGCATTGATTGAAATATTATGGGAAGAGAGCTCTTCTTGATAGAAGCAAGACAGAAGCCTTTATTTTCACACAGACTTGAAAATAAACAGGTAATTCATTTTCTTCTTTCTGATGGCTCATTTTTGAAAAGTTTATGGCCTTTGTAAAGACATTCAGTTGGAACCTCACTGGTCATGTAAGCATTGCTCTGCCAGGTTGCTCCCAAGGACAGGCCCTGGTGAGTGATTCTGCTCAATTCTTTGTAGAAAGCCCTTGGGATGCCCCAAGGTTGCCCAAGCCACTCTGTGCTTCTTCACATCTTAATGCCTCTAAGTGTGAGCCTTGTTGCTATCCTTTGCAGCATCCCTGGGAAAAAACCCTTTAGGTATCTGTGCCAAGCTGAGGCCCATCCCGTACACAACCATGACCTTGTATGAGAGGGGCCCTGCTTGATTCTTAACATTATTTGTAGAATTTTTGTAGCAAAATCGTGGTAGCTATAGAGTCCTGCTTTTATGTGCTGTGCTTATTGAATTGCAAAATCTGAAGCTGTTCCCCAAGGCAGCAGGTCAAAGGACATTAAATGGATCTAAGTTGTCAGGAGACATGTAATTTCTTCTTGATAAGATCTAAACTCTTTGTCCACATTCGCCCTTCTCACATAAGCTGTATTCAAGGGCTGGCCCTCTCAGCCAGGTCTTGAGGGCACTGTGGAGCACCTCCAAGCTCTGAGCTTCAGAGCAGAGTGACTCCCAAGAATCTTCAAATTGAGCCTAATCCACACTTCTCACTTCGGGGACTTTTGTGAGGATTGGTCTTCTGAAAATTCTGTTAAAGGTGCATCTAATAACCACTTCATTGTTTCAGTAATGAAGGTTATGGAGCTTGTGTTGCAAAGGGGAAACCTCAGCTTAGCTCCCTCATTGACCCCCTGGCTCATCTTACCCCAATCCTCCCACTCCATTATTTCATCCTTGCATTGTATGCTGTCACCACATCAGATTGGCCACAATTGCAGTTCAAAGGCAAGTTCAAGGAAAAGATTCTGCTGGGGTCACTAAACATGCTATTCCTTCCCAAATAGACACGTGTCATGCTATGAACTGTTTTTTTTTCATGTTAAGTGCTCTTTTGGTTGATTTGTTAAAAAATTAATCGCAGAAGTGCCATATCCAACCATTCATAATATTCAAGCAGAGCCTCGGTCGAAGTTTGGCAACATACATTGCGGCATGCTGCTGGCTTACTCCTGTAGTCTGTAAAAGCATTGATAAAACAGTATTGTTCAGTGCCAGTAAGTGAATGTTGAACCAAAAAACCTAAGCTAAAATCAAATACCAGACAAGCTAGGTTTTCTTTTTGCCTGCAGAAATGGGTGAAGTATCCAGCTGCTTCTCCTGTACCTGTGATGTGAAGTGTGAGTAGCTCTGCACAAGTAAACACTGGGTAGATTAAATCAATAGTTGCAAGCAGAATATTAGGCTCTGGCATTTAATAAAACAATGTACCAACAGAGATGAATACGTCGCTATACTTCATTAATGGAGAACCAAAGAAATATGCTGAGTGATGTGCTATCTTTTAAATCATATTAGTCTGCATGAGACTTGGACAGAGGTATTTATTATCCATCGTGTTTTCATAACTGAAGTTTCCAGCTGAAGCAGAGGGACAGGAGATGCCAAGTTTCCTTCTTTTGTTTGTTTGGCGTTTGTTTTATATGTTTGGCTTGAAGAAGCAGTTAATAACATTCAAAAATCAGTATTACTCCTCAAAAGTTTACGCTTTACTGTCTGTTTCTGTAAAGCAGCCAAAATTACCGTTTTTCACTGGGTTAGAGATCTTTCAGTTTTACAGGCCCAAATGGCTATCAACACACCCAAGGGATGAATGTTTGGCAGTAGAAGTGAATCAGCTATAAATTGCAGAAATAGGGAGAATCTCTAGCATCTCTGACATGTCAGTCACAGTGATGAGCAATATTTGAAACTCCATCCCACCTCTGCTCTTTGGGACAGTTGCCCTGGGGCAGCAGGGTAGGACCTCACATCATTTCATGTGCCTGAAACCCAGTGGAGCACTGACACTCAGCAGGAGCCCACCACCCCTCAAGCCTGCAGTGATAGCCTGGCACCTGCTGCTATGTGGTCATCCAGCAGCCTACTGCTGCCATCCTCTCCGTCGCTGGGACATGCCAGGAGAAAAGCCCTGGTGTAGGTGGCACAAATGCAACAAGTTTTTCCTCCACTGGTGACTCAATGTAAATGAAGATGTTTGCATGAGTTCTTTTTTACTTTCAGACACTCCAAAAAATAGAGATTAATGCAGAAATAGTCGGCTGGGGTTTTTTGCAAGGTGTTTGTCATGTACAGCTGCTGTAGATAGGTTTAATATTGTTGTTATTGTCTTTAATATTATCTTTTTCAGACAAAGGATGTTTTATAGAAAAAGCTCATTTTGGAAGTCCATAATATGTAGTTGACTCATTTGCTCTTCTCAGCCTTTGTCTTAATTCAATGTACTGCCAGCAAAGATCTATCTAGATTGGTTAAGCTGTTCTCATATTTATTTTCTAATATTTCCTTGCAACTTGAGGATAAGATTTTTTTTTTCCTACAAAAAAATGTGAGCAGTATATAGGTTTTTTGATATTCACTTTCCAATACAGTTTCTGAATTAAAACTGAGGAAACTGACTACATAGGTTTGAAGAAATTTGAAAAGAAAACTATAATGGTAAATATCAGAGCTACTGCTGCCCCTAAGAGGTATTATAACACATGTACACTCAAGTAATATAAATATTAAAATTCGCTTTTTTTTATTTGCAATTATTTGTGGCTCAGGAAAGCTATGTCAGTTGTGTGTGTGTGAGATTGGAATGGAAAAGCTGTCACAACCATGGCTACAGCAAATACCTCACCGCTTTTAGGTGAACAAAGCCTCATCTTACTGTAAAGCATTATCAAAGATACAGAATGTAAACAATGGATCAAATCCACCAAATGTTCCCAAGCAAAGGAGTAGGAAATCCCTCCTTTCTTCCATTTCAAATGAACTTCAGAGAAAAAAAAGTTGCAACTATCTAGACAGCTTCATGAGTGAGCAGTTACTTTAGAAACAACATGGGTGTTAAACATATATAGTTCAGGTGTTGCCTTCTGGCAGTTTTTGTGTGTTCTTTAATATTAATCTTTGTAATTTAATAGGCATAAATAGAGATCATAATTACCTTAAACAAAAATGCTTTTAAGGTTTTGTCTGGCACATTATTTTGCACTTTTCCTTTAGAATGTAAAACCATACAGGGAGAATTGTAATCTCAGTGAGAAATGCAATACTTGGTATCTTTTATTGTGCAGCAGTAAGTTTCAGTGCTGAGGTAACAGCCAAAGCTATGAGAACCTCCACAAAACCAATTTCTGGTTATTTTAGTGATAGTCAGCATTCAGATATTTGGAAATTGTTTCTTATTCTGACAGTCAGTAGCATTTGTAAGTATTTTATGGAGCTGTCCAATGGGATCTGGGTGAATTTATGAGATGCTATGTGCATAAAACTGGCTTGCAAATTCATAAATAACCTTCTGAGTAAATAAGAATGAGGGAAAGCTTTGCCTAAACTGGGAAGAAAAACACAAAATACACCATAGCAGCATGTGTCAATGCACCTCTTCCCTCTCCCCTGCCTGCACTCACTGCCAGCTAATACTGACATGCCCGGGCTCAAAACATTGCCTCTGAACTGTAGACCCATTGGACAGACCAGTCCAAGTCTTAAGGGTGCTTTTCAGAACAAGGTAAAGACCCAGCCTTTTTCCTGAGAGACTGAGGTTGTAAAGGCCTCAGAACCTCCAATTCACATATGTGGATACAGCCATTGATTCACCCATCACAACCACGCAGTCAGCACATGCTTCTTTGTGGAATGAAGGCTTGACTTAAGTCACTTCTTGTCAAGAAATATGGGAAAAGTGATGGTAAAGAGAGACAAGAATGCATTTTCTTCACACAATTGCTAAAATTGATCTGAGGGGAAGCAGTTAGGGTTTTCTTGTGCGCCTAAAATTCTTTTCTCATTTGCTGTTGTTGTTTCTAATTGCTAAGGACTTGGGGGGTGTGGAAGAAGCTCCAGGAGAAGAGTCACAAACAGAACAAAGCATCCAAAATGAGGCCAATTCCTTTCTCCTTTTCTTTTATTTTCTTCCTGACAGTGATGGCAACTCTTCAGGAGGAAAAACTTGTACCCAATTATTCTCCTGCCACTTCTAGGATTTCTTTTTCACAGCTGGCCAAGGAGGTTTTGCTCTCTGTTGCACACCCTTCATGAAGATGAAAAGGCATCTCAAGGCTTGAAAGCCCAGGGCAGGGTTGGTACTTCCCCCTCTCACCTTCCTGCATCTATTAACCTTCCCCCTATGAGAAGTCTCTTAGATGTTTGGGGAGCAGCTCAGGCCAAAAGGAAGGGAGGAGGACTGTTGGTTTAATTTGGTTTATTGTTTATGGTAGGTTGCCTAATTTTAGGTGAATGGCCATTTGTTATAGTAGCTGATGTGTATTTTGATACTGTAATTTGAATTACAGGTGTCCTTTAGTGCCAAGATTAGCATCATAAAATGAAATTAAATAAATAAAAAGGGTTAAAAACCCAATAATACAGTCCAATTAAAATTGTGGCTGTCTGGAGCCATGGAAAATTGTAGCATAAACAGAGCTGCAAGACTTGCAGGGTGGAGCTGGCATTGACAGTAAGGTGTACAGGTATATACCTGTCTCTGATTTGGCCCAAACAACCCCCAGTGTGCTTTTTTGGGGGATCAGAGAACAAAAGTCAGGCAATCACTGCTGAACTGTGGAAGGAGCCAACTCAAAGGGAAAAGGTACCTGTTCCAACAGTCCCCACTTTACTGAAACTTCTCCCATCTAATGACTTTTAGCTCCTGCGCTTATCAGTTTATTGTCATGCTTTCTGATAATTAGTGATCCACTTCACTCCTTGCAAGCTCACATCACTGCCAGAGCTAAACTGACAAGAAAAACTCAGTGCTTAAAATTCCATTTCCAGTAATAGAAATGTATCCCATCCTGTGTTTTATTTTTTTAAGGTAGTTATACGAAACACCACCATATTAGATTAAGCCTGGAAGGCATGCATTTAAAGGGAGAAGCATGTATTTCTGAACAGTATGACAGCTTACAGTTTTCATGTTGTAGAATTCTCAAAATAGCTATTTTCTAACTGTCTTACTCACTTTACCTTTTAACTGGGGCACTCAGATTTGTTCTTTTTATGTCTTTGATGATTTGTGGGCTTTTTTTTCACTCCTCTGTTACTTCACATAACTAAGCCTGGACCCAGTAAACCGCTAAAACGCATATTCCACTGTAAGCTTGTACTGGGATTCTCTTGAAATTGGGGGGTTTAAAGGTCTTGTTCAAGTTTTTCCATCATAACCAAAATCTTTGTCCTTCCATCTTACTTTGCAGACAGAGTGTTTCTTGTGCGTAGTTCAGCTCCTAGATCTCATGGCAATACAAGCAGGTTTGCTCATTGGTAGTGTATTCTCCTGGGGTAATTTTAGGACAAAAAAGTCAACAGAAAAAGGAAATGCTCCTTGGACCAGATGACATTTTGTTAGCGTTCAAATTCCTGGATGATCACACTGGCTTAGCTGGAAACAAAGCAAAATTATAGGGCAGTGAAGTGTCACACGCTCCTAACTAAGTATATAGCAAGGCCTGTAAGATGTTCTTCCTGTTCCTCAGCACAACAGAAGCACTGCTGGAGTTGTAGCAAGACAGCTCCTTGCACTGAATATGGTGCATGCTGTTTTCTTACCAGTTTGCAGTCAGTCTTTTTGAGGGCGAGAGAATTTTATCACACACCTCAGCATTGCAGGTAGCCTAACACAGCTGCCATGCTGAGAGCTAGCACCTTATTTTCTCACCTCTGAAGTGTAGATGCCCACAGGGGCAGACCACAGTGGTGGGTCTTGGACAAAACCTGCCAAAAATAAGCGAAGGTGGGGAGAGCCTTTGTGTTTGGAGGCCTATGGAGAGCCTGAACTGAGGCTTGGTTACTGCTTAAAAAATGTGTGATTCAGCGGCAGTTTGGATCTAATTGAGAGGCAGAGCATCATCAAAGCTCAGCATCTGTCAGTCCTTTCTCAAAACATGCCTTCTTTATGCTTCCCTTTATCGCTTTTCTATACATCACCTTGAAAAATGAGTGTTTATGAAAAAGAAGACGTACTTATTCTCTTTATTCTCATTTGAATTTGCTGTACAAATCAAGTCAGCAAATACACAAATGCTCTTATAAAAAGTCTTTCATGTAGGTAACAGAGGATTTTTTTTTTTTAGAGGGCAGACTGCCAAAGGGTGTCCAATATAAGCTTTTGTAGACAGCAGTTTTTCTACACAGAGCTGAGTTGACAGCTTTCCTCCTGGGATAATCACAATCTTCATTCTTCTGGGACAAAATTGCTTCTGACAGTATAAAACCCAGGACATCTTTGATGTAAAATCTGACTCAAGCACATGAATGATGAGCCTACAGACTCATCCCATTCGAGAGAAAATGTTAGTAGTGGAAGCAAGATCAGAGATGCCAGATGAATTAATCAAACCAGTAAAATGTGAGGAAGTATCAGTCTATAAAGCTGCCCAATAAATCTGAGTGTGCAGCATTTGAAGGGAAGTGCCTTTGAACTCTAAGCTAAGATGTCAGACTGGGAAAGGTTGCTCTGTGTAGTCCTGTCCTTTGGTATACATGTGATGCACTGCATTAGATGTTTTGGATGTGCAGGGACATGTTG
This sequence comes from Urocolius indicus, assembly GCA_013401255.1. Classification (NCBI taxonomy): domain Eukaryota; kingdom Metazoa; phylum Chordata; class Aves; order Coliiformes; family Coliidae; genus Urocolius; species Urocolius indicus. Next base: position 279,288 of record WBNH01011975.1, on the reverse strand, counting down.
TTTTTCCTCTCTCTCTTCCTTCCCCTTGTTTGTGATGAGGACTCTGGGAGCTGCTGCTTGAGTTGAGGGGGTAAAGCTAGCAGGTTTGGCTCTATTCCCCCAGCCTGTGTTGTGGATGGCAAAGGGGTGGTAGGCACCACGTGCCCCCTGTATATCAGCCACTTTGAGTTGGTAAAAGGTAACAATGGATTTTTACAGGGAGGGATGTAGTGGATCAAGATGAGTCTCTACCAGAAAATGCTTTTCAGGTGTAAAAGTAACAAAGGCTGCTACATTTTTCTTAGTTTTTAAAAGCCATTGGAAGATTACTGGGTCACTGTGTCAGGGAATTTGCATGGGTGATGCGATCATCACCAGGGAACAGTTCAGTAAGGCTGTTCCTACTGTAGCTTGGCTGAGGGAAGGCCGCACTCCTGGAGAGCAGGTCCTGGTTTTTTGCAGTGGCTCCTTCTGCAACTCCATCCACAGACCCTTTTTGGCCTACTGCCCCACAAATATAGCAATGATGTGAATCTTGTGCAAGTCACCAGAACTAAAGTCCACATTGCTACAGTGATTTACATGAACTGAGGTTTCACTCTGGGCATCACACACTCTCCAAACTGCAGAGTACACCACTGTTATAGTATTTTCACACTAGTTTGTTTCTGCATTAATCCATGTATCTCCTTTTACTAATGTGTTGTGCTATTACTCTGGCATGAGAAGGTGATCAAATTCTGTCTAATGTGTGACAATGCACTGTGGTAGTGCTTTGTCATCAGTGGTGTTACTCCAAGGAGAACTTGTACCTACACACCCAGTGATCCTGGTTCAGGATGTAAAGCTTAGTGGAGAACCCTAAAAGGATGTAGCTCACAGTGCAGGACGGCTTGCTCATCCTCCATGTGGGTGCTGTGACTGTGAAGGCTGGGTAACTCTCCCATTGCTGTGTGGTTGAAGTTCATTTCTGCAAAGCTCAGCAGGTTTTGGGATAAGTGAATGTGCAGTTAAATGAGATACTAATTGCAACATCTCACCAAAGAATAGTAATGTCAATAAATATCCTCGCAAGCTTGGATTTGAGCATCGTTTGCTTTAAAAGACTTGACAATTCTAATCCAGAAATGCCAGAGAAGAGATGTTTCTGCTCCCAGAGATTTTAAGGAAAGAGAAAGCTGGCGCTCGTGAGAGGGCAGTGAAAGCTGCTTTTACTGCAAAGCCCGACAAACCCAGCCCTCGACAGGCGAGCTGAAGGAGAGGGATGTCAGTAGGTGGCAGCAGCGCCCCAGGAATCCGCAGCCAGTCGGGCACAGCATGTCGCGGCCACACGGCGCTGGCTCCACGCTCTTTGCTTGGGGTTTTGGGGTTTTTTTGTTGTTGGTGATGGTGAGGTTTTTTTTTGTTTGATTGGTTGGTTTTTTTAGATCGTATGTAGTGTCATCTGACTGCCATGCACTTTGTTTTCTGAGCAACAGAACTCAAGGAACAGCTTCAAATTTGGGGTGTGCCCATATAGCTAAAGTAAGGAACACTAGATCTCTCCTTTCTCCTCACCTTATAACAGGGATGATATATCTAACAGGTTACAAGCTCCCAGAAAGTGCTTCAGATGCTTATCCATCTTGTTTTGGTTTTGTACTCACTTTTGTGTGCTCTTCTCTCCCTGCAAGACCCCTCTAGAACAGGAATGAAGATGGAGGACAAGCCAGTTTGGGAAAAGTTTGCAGAAGTCAACCTAGTTTGACAAGGCACAGATTTCCTTATTCCTGTCAATATTGCTGCAGTAGATCTTGAAAGCCTACTGATTTCCCAAAGAAACAGTTGCTCCTCAAGCTCACTCAATGTCTTGCTCACTTCTTCAGGCTGTGGCAGAGGCTCTCTGTTCTCTCTACACTCGGCAAGTACAAAGCAACCCCTGTCTCCCTGGTTCAGCACAGCATTTAAGCACGCAAGTAATTTCATCTCCATTCGGCAAAACACTTAGCCATATGCTTACCTTTAATTATGTACTTAAACCAAAGACTTGTGAACTTGTATCCTGGTCTCATGCTGGACAACACAGAACTTAATGAGATACTTAAAGCTGAATAAGTACTCAATGATTTCCTGGAGCAGGACTCAAATAGAAGATTGCTCCACCTGATGTTTAAAATTAGATTATGTTTAATTTTCAAGTCAGGGCACTTCCTTGAAGTCAGATTGATTTGCCATAAATAGTTCTAGGAAGCAATGCCCTTGGGGTCTAATACAGGCCCCTTTGATCAGACTTGTATTGACGTCAGTAGATTTACATCAAGTCCTGGGTCCCTGTGGAGGAGAGGGAAGGAAGCAAGGAGGCAGCTGAGATCACACCCTTTTGCCTGCCCCCCCAAGTGATGCTGGTGAGAGCAGGTGATGAAGGCTCATCAGCCTCCTCTCACACAAACTTTTCAGACACCCTGCAGCTGCCAGGGTGTCTGAAAATCATACATCCCTCCTCTTTTCTCTCTTTCACTCACATGCCCTCCAAAGTTACAGACCACAGAAAGTGAATTAGCAAACATTCATTTTGTTTGTGTAGACAAAATTTGCTGGTCTTCTGTGCATTACATTTGCTGTTGGGGTTAGGCAGGATTGACTTATTGCCCACAAGCTTTAAAACAGGATGGTGACTTCTGTGTCAGAAGTCCAGAGAGCTGTGTGCTGCCTATATAATGTGTGCCTAGCTATGGTCTTCTAGCACAAACACAGCTTTGGAATAGCTTTTAGCTCTGTTTTCTTTGAAGAGGTGAAACGGATAAATCAACAAATAAGTGGAATTAGAACAGGGTCATAAATTTGTACACAGATTTACACGCCCCTAGGTAGTAATATATCCACTACAAGTTTCAAAAAAAAAAAAAAAGTAAAATTATGAGTTTATGTTCTGGTTTTAAGTGTCTGTATGGGATACTGGAACCATCTTAAAACATGCTAGGTACATCTCAGTGAGGAATTCACACATAATTGTGTGCTCGAATGTTGGGTTTTTTCTTCATGCAAAACATCTATCATCAGAAAGGGGAAATCAGCTCATTCAATTTGCATTCCAGGTTACTAAGAGATTCTTTAGTTTGTTACAGTAAGTCTGTGCAGTGTTTTGCTTAGCTACAGAAGCCAGAGGCAGATTGTATAATTGCCGTTTCCTGATTATATGACATACATAAGTGAAGCGGCAAGACTTTCAGAGCTCAGTTTACAATTGGATGCAGAGTTTACAGAGCTGTTTGCAAAATTAGAGCTGTGAAGGGAGTCTTCTAAGATCAGCCTGTTCCTACTTCCTGTCCTGATATTCTACTGAATGGTCCCTTCATTTACATCTCCAGTTTGTCATATAACAATGTGGAAATTTTATTAACATGAAAGTGTTTGCAGAATGTTTTAAGTTGCAATTGATGCCTGATGCAATTTGGTTCTTTATCTTGCAGCTCTGAGACACGGGGGAAGTGCAGAAGCTCCAGTCTTTGGAAGGTCTCAGGAATAAATCATCTGGGATCACTCTTCTGACAGGTCCAGGGTACACTCTGCCATTTGAGGCAGTGTCAGCCATACAACACCCTTTTCCTTGTAGTTTTCACTTCAGTCTATGCCTTAGCTTTTCTTCTCTTTTTTTTTTTTTTTTTTAATAAGAGATGCTTCCTTTCTCTTCCTTCTTTGTATTCTTTCTTTCTTATGACCCTTCCTGCTCAATTAAATTCCCTCTCTTTTTCCTTGGATCTTTTTGGCTACCTTCAGCATCATATGTCTTACCTCTTTGGCTCTGCCTTGCTCTGCAGGAAGAAACATATTCCTTTCTTTCATAGCCTTCAAAAGCCATTTGCAGCCTTCAAAAGCCATTCGCCCCAGGCCCCTATCCTTTGTGTGTCAGGTACCAAAAGATCAAACCTGAGCGTCACCCATCCCCTCAGCCTAATAGAGATGGCAGTTTCAGCACAAGATTTTCCCCTCCTTTTCCAGTCCTTAGCTGCCACCAGCAAGAAGGAAGCAACTACTTTCTCTGCAGCTTTTTCTCCTGGCTGCCTGAAAGGCTGCCCGTCCCTCTTTGCTTCTGCCAAAGTAAGCACTAGCTCTGCTGCTGATGGTTATCCTCAGCAGTGGCTTGCAATGGAGACCTGAGCCTACTCTGCTCTCAGCATCTGCAAGCTCTCCATTCCTGCTGCTCCTTTGTCCCCTGATCTGTCTACTAGAGACTACAAATTTAGAAGGTAGGGGCCTCTTGCAGTGAAATAACTTCTCTTAAAAGCTTACATCTGTTTTGCAGTTGAAAATACTTGATTTTTTTTTTTTTTTTTTAGTTTATAATTTTTCATTCCCTCTTCCCCCAAGTATTTTCATCAGCAGAGCATCAGTTGTCAAATACTTGTAGAAAATATGTGCTAGGGCAGGATTTGCACACATGACCTGAAATCTACCCTCGAACTTAGATGGGTGTTGTCTGGAGATGTATTAGCTCAATTTCTCATTGTGAGTCTCAAACACAGATTTTTACATCTCTGTCCTTTTGCAAAATCCACAATGTGAACAACAGTGCCCAGAGTGAAGTATGTGGAGAGAGGAGGACTGAGTTGAAAGCTCACATCCAAACAACCCACAGCCTGGAAAATGCTCAGTGCAGGGGCTGTATCCAAATGTCATGGCTCAGGCTCATCTCCATAAAGAATAAGAATGAAATTAAACACTCTGTTCCTTTAGCTCACCAAGATATGATATTTTGTAATCATAATAAAAAGAGAGCAGCAAGGCCAAACTGCATCTTGGTTGTTCTTTATCCTTGTAAGTAGTACAGAAAGACAAGAGTCATATGGGATGAACAAATTTTAGGCTGTGAGACAAGTGCAGATGTCTCCTCCTGAGACAGGAGATCCTTGCAGCTGGTGGCCATGTGCCATTTACCATAAAGCTGCACTAGCTCTGCAAGATATGGAGAGGGTCCTGCTCCTCAGCATCCCAGGCCAAGAATCTGCCAGAGCTACCTTCTGTACTCTAAGCAGCTGTGCCCTTCATTTCCTTCACTTTTTCCTTTAGTTTACTTATAATCCACTTTGAATCAAGCCTATAGTAAACTTGAGTGAAGTCATGATTATATGTGAGGTATAGAACAGCCTTTCCTGAAGTGCAAATGCTTGTTAGACCTCCACAAATGGGACAATGGTTTGCAAACACTTGCCAGTGCAATGTTTGAGCATAGAAACTTGTCATCTCAGAAAACACAGGTTGCTGGTCCCTTGTACAGACCAGAAGTGTAAGATACAGGCTTGCGGCTCTGGATGGAGGCACTTCCAGAAGGCATTATTTGAAACATGCCCTTCAGCTAGATGTACAAAGAGTTGTAGAGAAAAATAAGCTGTGCTTTAGTTGTTTCATTTTTACTATTTATCTCTTGGACTTATTGTATGTTTCAATTTGGTGTTTCAAAACTTGCAAGAAACCATAGAGGAAATGCTTTCAGTCTGGTGCATCCTACAGCGTAGGATAACTGTCCCACTACTGTGAAGCAAATCAAGGTGGTTCTGTCTATTAAGGCTCCATGTTTTACAAATGTTGATTTGAGGCCCTTGGGGTGCAACAGTGAGAGGAATAGGGGAGGGTGAGTGTAAGGGGCCATCCAAGCAAGAAATTGCAATGAAAGCAAATGACTCCCATCCAGGGACTGGCTACAAGTCTGGTCATACTGCCTGAAGACAGAGGCATGGTTGTAGGAAGAGATGTTGTGGACATTGCTCAAGTTAGCCCTGGCTCATGTCAAGTGCTCCCACTGCAGCTCTGCTGGTGCTGCTTCCCTTGTCGATGCTGGTACATTCCCTTCCCTTCCCTTCCCTTCCCTTCCCTTCCCTTCCCTTCCCTTCCCTTCCCCTCTCTAGTTTGGTATTGTGGCTCCTGTGCTGTGTATAGAAAAAGATCCTGTTTCTTGTCCTTTGGCAATACTAGTAGCACTTGGTTTAAATTTAATTTTTTTTCTTTCCAACAAGCATTTTCTGGCAGTGCCTTCTTTGCCCTTCAGCTGTTTTAAATGTTTATTTCTCATTTTACACATGTTTGACAAAGACAGCACTTACACAATTCCTCTCTGAATAATTCCCTTTCTCCCTAGAGCTAATAAAGCAAAGAGATTATAAAATGAGACACAGCACTTCAGTATTAAGCATCAAGGTTACCCATCTTATTTCTCTGCTCCATAGGACAGTGTGGGGATATGAAACCTTGAGAGGACATATGGTCAGCAACCCTGTGTGATGCAGCCAGCTCCTTTAACATACCATTTCTGCACGCTGCCATTTTTTTCCTGACATAAACTCAGCTTTGATAGGGAAAAGAAACTTGAACAACCACACCTAAGCTGCCAGTTTATAGTCTGTGCTTACCTTCCTTCCTGTTCTCTAAGGCCTTGAGACATAATTAAGAACTATCTGGCCACTCCAAACAGCACTGGCTGAAATAGCACTATGTGGGATGCTACTGGGGCAGTCAAACTTTTCAGTATGGCAATGAGGACAGACATTAATGAGTACACTTACACACAGTGCACAGGGATTTTTCATCGAGATAAAATGTCTCAAGACTTTGCTGCTTCAAGATAGACAACTACTTTGTGCATGAGCATAGATTCCCCTGATAAACAAGTCACCAGTGACCAAATGATTAAGTATTTTCTTAAAGTCTGGTATTATTTGTACTTAATCCACCGATTACACAAAGATACAGGTCTGGAACAAACCTCACTCTACAGGAAAAAGAGTTTTAACAGAAGATCTGTTTGAGTATTTAGAGTAAAATAAACTCGAGTCTTGCTCAAAGTTTAATCCAAAATTAAAGCTGACCTAGAAAGAGAAAAACATAGAAAAAAAATGAGTTGAAAAGGACCTTTTAAAGTCATCTAATGCAATGCCATTGTAATGACTAGGGACATCTTCAACCAGATCATGTTGCTCAGAGCCCTATCCAAACTGGTTTTGAATGTTTCCAGTGATGGGACATCCACCATCTCTCTGGGCAATCTGTTCCAGCAGCTTAGTATTTTTATATTGTTATATTCTTAATTTGCTAGAAATTATAATACTAGAAGGAATAGACCATCTTTCCTGCCCATAACTCTCATCTGCCCCCACATGTTAGTATTTCACATTGACCCTGTAAGTCAGTCTGGCATTCAGTGTTATGACAACCATAAAACAACTCCTCACAGCACTTTTCAGGAGTCTTAAATATGATCTGAGAAAACGATTGCTTTCTTTTCCACTGCCAACTTTACACACTGTAATAAGAGTCACTGTCAAAGTTACACATCTCAGGAGTAGATTGACTACTTGGGGCCATGTCTATGGAGTACATTTCATTTGCTCAAATTCTTTGTAAATTTGGCAAAATCGTTCTCGTTTGGAATTCTAGCCCGATAAGCCACATTACAATCAACAATTACTGCTTTTTGCCAGTTGTGAATGCTTAAAATTTGCAGCCGTGTTTGTCACATTACAAATATAGACTGAAATCCTGCCATGGCCAAAACTCTCCTGATTTCACTAGACTCAGGTTTTCCCCCCACAGGATGCTTCTGTTCTTCCACCATCTATCTAACTAATTGCTATAATGAGATTTGCAAATGGCAAGCACAAAAGTCAACTGTAAGGTCCTAAGTGAGCTATTACCTGAAATTCACTTTCCATGAGTATTCTTACAGAGAAGGATGAAGCACTGAAATGTGCAGGGAAAATGAACACAACAGGCCTGAAAACATCATTAAGTACCAATGGAGTGTGGAGTTCAAGCCACCTTGCAAAGAAAGTTTTTTTTTCTTTCACTGTTAGTTCAGCTCTGCAAATGTCACACTGCAAAACTGCTCATGAGAAGAACAAAATAACAAGGGAAATTGCATGGGTGATGTGACGGAGTTTACCAAGTACTCCACGCACCTGAGAAAACAATCAGTGAGCATTTCACTGCCCAGATAGGCCCCCAGAGTGCTTTGCTGCTGGGCCTCTGCCCCACAAGCCTTTACCCCATGAGCCTTTTGTGCAGCAGTGGCCCTCCATGCCCTGGGCACTGCGCACCCTGCTTGGATCTGAGTTCCCTGATGGGATCCTGGAGCAATGTTTGCAGCTTCGGGGAGTTCAACAGTGATGACTTCTGTTAACTCAACAACACTTGCTTGTTTTTTGTAACAGATATTCAGGACGTTGTCTGTTTCTGTTCAAAGCCCTTTGACATTAAACGATGAACTCAGCTACACGCTAACCAACCTTTCCTTACACTGATATTTAGTATCCCCTTTTATCTTGTTTTAACTTCAAGTACATAGAGACATTTAACTAAGCACTCTCCAGTAGAGGCCAAAAGCCCTGCATAAATTTCCATTTTAATGATGAAATCTTTTATTAGGATGTTTATCAACTCCAGATCAAAAGTATTTACCCTGTGTTAAACATCTGCAGCTCAAACCTGTCTGGAAGGTGTTGTCTTGGCCTAACAGGTCCTTCATTTTTGCAACAGAAATATTTGACTCCAATTTACTGATTTCCTCCCTGAACCCAGAGCAAGCAGACAGGAAAAAAAGGTCATTATCTTTGGCAGGCTCTGCAAGCATCTTCCTGAAGCTCTGCGTCATGCCTTGCTGCATCACCACAACACAAATCACTGTGATAGATCTGTGGCAGGAGCTTGGGAGAGGTGTGGTGTGTGCCCTGTGCAGCTAACAGATTCCTCTGCTAGATCAAAAATTTAGATATTCAGGTGACCAAAGACAGATTAGACTAAAATTATCTGCTGAATGAGTGCTTTGTCAGAAGCTCTTTGCTTGTCTCTTATGATTGTTGTGCTCTGGCATTGCCAGGCATTAGTAAACCTAGGGACCTCAGACATGGAAGTCACTGAAGCAGAAGGCTCTCATATACAAAGCCAAGATGTATTCCTCTATAAGTCTGAATAGTAGAATAGAAATGTTTACAAGAAACATCAGACAACTCCTTTTCTTAGAAATTACATTGCAAATTCTCCAGTTTGTCAAAGTAATAACAGAATAATGCTTTCTTTCTAAATTAATTAGTGAACTTGAAGCAATATGCAGAGGTGCTCACAGACACGAGAGAAAAAAGTTGAGCTTTGCTGGATGTCATGGCTTATCACTTTGCTGTTTCACTTATTTTTAACCTGTGCATCCTAGGTGACTTGATGATTCATGGATCAAACTCAAAATGAGAATGGACATCTTCTGCTCCTTTCTCTCCTCTCCTCTGTCTGCAGTAAAGTATGATGAAAGTATTTGTGTTATGGGCAGAACTATCAACTGAACAAACATATTAATATGCAGGTAATAAGGCAGTGGTTGATATTTCCAAAAAGTTCTGAAGGACACTTTCAGTAGAAAATGCTGCCACTTGGGCCCCTTACCGATCAGTTGGACAAATCATTTGAAACCATGTGGAAGGGAATTCTTCCACCCTGGCGTACCCTGAGGCTGTGAAAACACTTAATTGTCTGAATAAGCAAACTATTTCATGACAAAGTAGTATTCACATTTCTTCATACCCTGTTTAAAATGAATAGTACTGATACCCACTCAGTTCCAGCAATTACATTTTGTCATATCAATACTTATGGAAGACATGTTTTATACTGCATCACAAAGATCAGATTCTGGTAGATATAAGTGTTTTTTTTAAATCCCCTTAACTATTTGAAAACGCATATGTTACTGTTGAAGAAAGTCATTGTTGAAACACTGCATGTTTCCTTTGTGGAAAGGGAAATGTCTTGCTCTAATGAGCTACTGTTAGCAGCAGTGGTGTTATTTACCCTGAACTCCCACAACATGGCAAGAGGCATTGGTATTTGCACAGATCTCTGGTCTCATGGGCAGTCCTTCTGTTTCCCAAATTCTGCAACAAAGCCAATTCTATTAGGTGTGTGACTAGGTGGTCTAACACCACCCCACTAGTCCTCTATGATACTTGGAGAAATCCATGAAAAAAAACCAGACTTGCTGCAGGCACAAGCAGAACTGCAGTCTGATGTCAGTCCACACCTTTGTCATGGTGTGGTGATGATGATCACGTTACCCCTTGAAGCACCCTGATGGTACCCTCCAGATCCACACCTGACTTCTGGTAAGAAATGTCAGCCCCCTTGTTTTGCTCCCAAGGAGCCCAGGACTGGCAAATGGGACACGGCCAGGGACCATGCAGGCCAGCTCATGGTCTCACTTCTTCCTTCAGCTGTTGGATCCCCCTCTCCTCAGTCAACTGGGATCCACTGTGGCAGCCAGAATGTCATACTGTGGTTAGATTAGCAGCAAAGCAGTTCCCCCCTTATTTTTAATCTTGCCTTTGTGCACTCTCTGTGTTATAATTTAGACAGTATTCATGATGAAATATTAAAAACGGAAAAAAACTTTGCTTTGAAATTCTCCAGATTTATTCTTCACCTGAAACAAGTGATGGACTTGACACTGACTTACACAAAAAAGTTAGCTGTCCAAGAATTCTTTTGTCACCAAACATTAATAAAAAAACATGTGGCAGTTTATGTGCAGCAGTTTCTGCATTTCTGAAAACAAATAATGTGTTTGAGTAAGAATTTGCCATTGGAAAATAACTGCTGTGTGAATTCAGCTTCCTCAGACTTGAATTTGTCAGAAAAGCTTACTTTTAGAAGTGTAGGATTTGTGACATTATTCACAATTTTCTTTTGGAAAACATCTTGCAGCTGTTTGTGGTAAAGTGGCCTTAAATAGTTGTTTGTTAGAAATTTAATAAAGTTGATATGTAGCTTGTTTTCTGTGTATTTGCAAACCAACAAACCAACTATGATCTTTGCTGTTACATGGATTTTTCTATCTGGCCTCAAAAGTTTTGGTAATATTAGGTTACAGTTTTCATAGTTTTCATATTCCTCTTTTCTCAAAGAGGAGGTTTTGCACAAGCCATTCCTCTTCTATGCAGACATAGCAGGTGCAAGATGGTTATTCAATTGAAATTCTAGTATATATATATATATATATATATTTAGGTTTTGAGTTCTCCATCATTCTCTTTCCACTGCCTCACTGTAGCTCTCTAATTGATTTTCCTGTCAGCTTTATCATTGCCTTAGACTTCCAGTAGTGGCATTTGCTTCTAACTTTTACACACAGATACAACTGTATTAAATATAGCACCTCTATGTCAACTTATCTGATTGTACTCGTTGGAATAGCTTTATGACGTTTATTCAAGGGTATAAGGAATCACTTTTGCAATCATAGCTTGGCAAAGAATAAACCAGGAAAGGATGCCCAGATGAGAATGAGTATGTCAGACTCATTTTCTTCTTGTTTTTAATGCTGGATTTATTTTGTCAGCTTCTCGAGGAAGTAGAACATACAGATGTTTGATGCTTAGCTGGAAACTGAAATTCATTTACATTTCTGAGGTAAAAAAGAAAATGAAATAAAGTCTGCTTCACTTCTTTGCATCTTCAAGTCCTCTCCAGAGTCATCTGACCAAGCTCAACTCCAGCTAGGGAAGCACAGAACCCCATTGTCCTGATAAAGCCACCTAAGATAAGATGTGAAGGTTACTGGAAGAGCCTGGATATTAAATTTAAGTAAAATATTATAGTCCTGTGAGACTAAATGACTCTGGTCTCTCACACCAAAGCCATGTTAGCCTTATTGAAAAACTTTCTTCCTACCAGAAGTGTGCTCATTGAATCATCTTCGGGACTTTCTCCCCCTTTTTTCTGTTAGCTGTCTTTGGTTACATTTTCCTCCTTCTTGTTCTTGTAGAACACCTTGCATGCTTTTGGGTGCCTTGCAATACTCAAGGTCAATAATGCCATGTTACATTCTCCGTGTAGACAGCAGGGCTGAGCAGGAGTCACTGTGTTTACAGTGGGACACTTTTTGTGAAGGCAAATGGGTGCTCTGAGTTGGTTGCTGGATCTCTGCAAACTTCTTGGGGTTGTATGTACAGCTAAGCTACTATTAGTTGTCACTCAAATCAAGCAGTCAGTATATCTTTGCTTGGATAACCTCAGTCTGGCATCAGTATATATTAGCAAATGAATGTGACTCCTGGAGATGACAGGGATTCTAATGAGCCAATTCTCAGGCAGAAATATTTCCGAGAGAGGGAGGAAAATGAAAAAGATGTTAGTTCCTACAGTAAGAAAGTCTTGCTCCTTCAAACTAGTAGTGCAATGTTCAGTCCCATGAATTCCTAAGTCTAAAATAAAACATTTCTTTATTTGCTTCCTATGCCAGGGCCCAAGTTGCTGGTTGAAATTGATATAGTAAATCATAATATTAAGAAAAATATCCTCTTACATATATACTTCTCTTTAATGGCATGTGATTAGGAACCAAATAGGAAAAAAAGATCAAATTTCCTTTCCCTTATCTGCAAAGGTCTTCACTCACTTAAAAAGACTAACATTTCCATATGGACTCCAGCTGCTGAATGCTTAACTGAAATAGAGATATAGGACATAAATAACCAGCAAGATCATTTTCTAAAATGGAAACCATTAACATCCAAAATTGGTCATGGGATAAACCGAGCAATGAAAAAAAAATAGTAGTATGTGAAGTTTAAAAAACAGATTTAAGAAACAAGTTCTCCTAATATCTGTCTGCTAGTGATTTTCCAGATATATGATGCTGCAGGGGTTCCTGCAATGCAGACAGGGATCACTGCTGCTGTGCCTTCAGCAGAATGGTGAAGAACCCATCACATACTAAGAAACAGAGAAAACTGAGAACTGTAGCATGCACCATGGTCTCACTTAGTCAGACTTGGAGAGCTCACCAGCTTGCAACACGCGAGTCAAAAATTCAAATCAAGGAGGAGCATGGAGACTTTGTCAGGAATGATTTCCCATATCCTTTTGTGAAACTTAAATGCTCTCCATACTCAGAGACTTCTGTGCTCAGAAGAGGACACTGAAGTGAATTCTAGCATTTTTAACCAGTAACTTTTCACAGCATTGGTCATGCAAACAGTTGCAATTCAAGTCGTGAGAACACAGTGAAGTGTTGTGAGTTTATTAATATTTTCTTTGAATTCCTTTTCAGTTATAGAGCCCTTATATTGTCATAATCTAATACTGCAGATTTTGTGTTGAATGGTATAAAATCTTTTGATTTACAGCTCTACTGTGATTCTTCTAAAGCTATGGTATCATAGATATATTATACCTTTCCAGCATAACTGCTACATCACTTTTTCACTCTCAGATTTTATAAACGAAAAATCCATCCTTTCTACTGTCCTGTTAAAAAATTAAACGTTTCAAATCAGATTCATCCTTTCCCGAACCTAAACATGGTTGGCCTATTTCAGAAAAGTTGTTATTTAAATTTTAGCTGCCACACAGTGCTTACCTATTTTTAGAATGAGACTGATTCCAGTACTGATTCCAGTATGTCTTAACTGATGCTTTAATCATAACCACTACATAAAGCACTTAGGATCTGCAAAATAGTAGAAGAGTTTGTTTAGAAGTAGATGGGAAATGTAGTATTTGTCAGTGCTATGAGATAGTCTTCAAAATATAAATAACATAAACAGTGGTTATGCTGTAGAAGAGAATATATTTGCTGTAGTGAGAGAGTGCTACATTTCCAAGGTCAATATTTTCCCTTATGCTCTGTACAGAACCTTGAAGAAATCTTTTGTGCACACCCTGTAATTTAAAATTTGAAAGAAAAGTTGACAGCAAGAAATGGATTTCTGGTCCGTGCTGATTTTGCATGTCAGTTAATCACTTTTAGCAATATGAAGTGTTTAAGGTGAGCGTTGGGCTCATTTTAGACCTTTCAATCTTCAGTTAGGGAGAGCTTCACTGTTTTGTGTTTGACTGTTTTTATTAATTTACTTGATCACTTGTTTGGAAACAAAAAATCAATGCTTTTTAAGGAGCAAGCTGACATAAATGATGAACAAAGTGCCAAAAAAGAGATTAGTAACTACTGAAAGGGCATACAGATTCTTTTTGAAGAACAGATGTGCGTGTCTTGGCTTTAAAACAGTTTCTTGATTCAAAGGAATAAACGTTACTTCATAACTGGCAGATCCATGTCACGATTATCTTCAGGAATTCACTTCTCCAATCCCTCCACAGAAGAGTGTGGCTGGGTAGATGGAAAACTGTAAGAGTGTTTGATGAGAGGCTGAAAGATGCTTATCCTTGCAGCAACAGCCAGATTTATGAGCATCATATAGACAAACCTGAGGAAGCCTTCACCACCAGTAGATTAAGAAGGATAGCTGTTTTGCTCCCAGAGCAAAAAGACTGAAAGTAGCCTAATAAGCTGAATTCTGCTACATGCTGAGCAAGGCCTTCCCTGTTGAGTAATTCAGAGAGCGTGTCAAGAACATGTTTTCCTCAGTGAGATTAAGGGATCAGAGTCAATGCATGCATGGGACAGACTTTCCTGCCACAATGATCAGCCTGACTCAGTCTTGCAAAACCACAAACACAGGCCTCTCTTCATAACACTTGATGCCATCGAATTCGTCCTGGAGTGAAACCCCTCAGGTCTGAGATGGTTTTTGATTGCAAAATAGTCACAGACCTTTCACTGAGAAAACTATCTCCCTGTTCCTCCAAGGCACAATCTGTGTGCTGTCAGCTCCAATGCAATGACAGACCACAAAAGCTGCTTTATAGCCTGAAGAGAAATTGTCCCCAAGATATTTGTTGTCAGACTGATTCAAGTCACCATGCTCTTAGAAGGGACCAAGGTGGTGTATATGACATTCTCATGCATGTATATACACATTCACATACATACATACATGTTTATGCAAACATACATAAATACACACAAATATGTTATTTCTGGTTCTTTAGCTACTAATTATATGATTAGTAAACGACAATGCATTAAATTAATTCCTTGTGTAACAACATTGTTTTTCACAAAGTTATACCAGTGGTAATTAGGGCCCCCATTCATTTCTCCCAGCTTTCCTATCTGATTAGGGAGAGAAAATAGGTCCCCAGACCAATTAAGCATTCCAGCTGGGAAAAGTGTGAATTTTGGAGGCCATTCTTCTTTCCAACTTGACAGCCTCCTCCTTAATTATTATAAACACATTAGTTACAGTAGTTTGTTTTGGAAGGTAAACAGAAGTAAAACATTATGAAAAGTGATACAGTAGC
Source organism: Urocolius indicus (assembly GCA_013401255.1). Classification (NCBI taxonomy): domain Eukaryota; kingdom Metazoa; phylum Chordata; class Aves; order Coliiformes; family Coliidae; genus Urocolius; species Urocolius indicus. Next base: position 264,153 of record WBNH01011975.1, on the reverse strand, counting down.
AGAGACCACAACTATGTCTAACCCTGTCTGGGGATTCCCATAAATGTCAATATTTTCATTAGATGACTGCTGTTCTTACTGAAGTGGCCAGCACTGCTCCAGTAATTCGTTATTTTCTCTCTTGTTCTCCTTTGAATATGAGCTACGTCCTGCTGCTTGTGCATCCAATCCAACATGGTGGATTGTTCACAGCATCTGACATACTCTCACATTGAGATCAGAAGACAAAATATTTTCCCCCGATCACAAGAAACTATGTTAGGAAAGGTTTTCCAAACAGACCCTGTTTGTGCCACTTGGAAAGTAGCCTTTTCACTAGCTGTGATTGAGAGTGACAGCTTGATTCTGTCGAGATCTTACTCTTCACATTTAGTAGGCAGTAGAGTTGTCTGTGAGGCTGGATGTGTACGTCTGCATGAACAGTAAGCAGGAGACTGATGCAGGCAGGTCAGGGAGCACAGTGGAAAGCTACTTCTCGAGTTCCATTCAGCAGCAGCATTGGCTTTGGTTCCATGAGGAAGGGTGCATTGCCAGAATTTGTGGCACCCTGGAGACTCACATTGAAATTAAGTGACTCCCCAGCCTACATTGCTGAAGGTGTTTATGAATATGAATTCCATTGTTGTTCATGTATTTTTTTCAAAAGAACAAGCTACTTTCACTGACATCAGTCTCTCTGTGATTTTAGTATCAAGAGGTTATAAGGAAGAAGTTTCCTTATAAATGTAAGATTTAAAATATAATTCCCTGACTAAGAAAAATCCATTCTAAAAAATAATGCTTTCCTTTTAAGCTCTAATAAATTATAAATACAGGAGTTTCAATATCAGTTCAATACAGTGTTAATATTTCTAAGAACATGTAGACTTAAGTAACATCCCAAAAAAACATAACACAGTCTAAGTAAAATGTCCTTGGGTTTGGGGAATGGTCTAGGAAAATTTTATTCATTTACAGAATAACTGCAAAGCTTGAAATTAATTTCTGTAACAATATGAAAATAGTAGAGGAGCCTTACATTAATTAGGACTGATATTGTATGCATACATCATATCATGTCTTGTCATCTCAGGAAATAGCTGGGTAGCCTGTTAGGTCAATCAATTCCTCAATCATACAAGAGTCTGACAGATCCTACGGTGTGTCACAGAGTTTCAGCTGCTGCAGGCAGTGCTGTTGTGTACATCCATCCTCCTGCTGCTCTCGTGCATCCTCAGAGTGTGTTTGATGGAGTTGTGCTCATACATTCCTCCAGATACCCTTGGGCATCTGTAAGGGGGCAGATGTTTGCTTTTACTCTTGTCTTGTGTCCCAATTGCATCCATTTTATTTACCAGAGGTATGGAGCCATCAAGCTCCTTGATAGCTTCTGACATTCATTACAAATCCATTCTATTTCATATTTTCATTCTATTTAGCATTTCTGAGGCATTTTCTTTCAAAAGCTTTAAGTTGCCTGTCTGTGTGCCTCTAGGGGACATCCAGGTTTCATATGCGTGTGTTCAGATGGAAATAACATTTGAGTTGAAGATTCATAGTTTGGTTGCTGATTTGGCCTTTAAGATGTAGATTTTTCAACAACTGAATCTTGTCTAAACTGGTAAATGCAGCTGCTGCCCTGCCAATTTGTGACCTTATTTCCTTCTGGATGTCCCTGTTGGCTTGCATGTTGCTGCCAAGGTATGTAAATTGACCTATAGGTATTCCCTTGCCCTCTAAAGTAATTATTCAGCTGGGAGTTGCTGAGGCTTCATTAGATTTACTTTAGAAAACTGAATATGAATCACATCTGTTTGTGATTAAAAATAATTTGTTGTGATTGCATGGGGAAATGAAGCTACTGTTATACCCCATAGCTGTTGCCACAAAGCAGTTGGTTTTAAAGATTTCTATCTGTTCAACAACTACGTATGCTCCAAGCTCTCTGCTACCAGCTTCATGGGAAATATATGCAGCAACCCTTGCTGCATTTCTTCCATTCTGCTTAAGTTAGGCCAGTGGTATTAATAAGATGATAGTGAAAATTACACCAAAACCGAGTTACTAGTTTTTTTCCTGATTTTATGATTTTTTTTAAATAAAATAAATAAAAGAAAGGCAAACAAGACTAAAAAATAGGAGAAGAAAAGGGAAGATGTGTATTTCTTATAGCCAAATGTGAACTAGATACAATGTTTGTACATCAGGTTGATTTTGTTACCTCTGAGCATCTAATATAAATGTCTTGGTGTCTCTTGTATGTAAAATAGCCTTTCATCTATCACCACTGGAAAATATGTCAGTTTATAGCCATTATCATACCTATGATGGGACAGGCACAGTAGTAAAACAGAAAAGACCAAATTACCAAATATTTGCTAGCTCAAAAACTTTGGACTAAAAGCTCTTTTCTTTTTCTCAGTTGCTTTTCCCTCATAATAACAAAAGTGAAGTTTTTGGGATTTTCACTTAATATTTCATTTAAACAGTAGCTAGAGAGGATCTTACTTGGCCTGAAGTGAGAACCCTTTCTAGTTTTCCCAACATGGTTGGTTTGTGCATGAGAGCTGGTTTCTGAGGAAAACTTCTGATAAGCAAGTGTGATTTGCACATTCTGTGGGATTGCACATTGCTGGGGATTACACATCAAAAATGTGCATGTGAGCACTTCCCTTTTATTTTCAGATGGTCTTCCTATTGAACTGTACAAAGAGATGAATGAGAACCCCAGGTTCATTATAATTTCATTATCACAAGCTTTGTTTTATACATTCTATCAAGTTTCCTATTACTCAGTTCCTTCTCTGAATGCATAAAATATTTCTCTTATTTGTCATCTTAATATAAACTTTCCCAGGAACTTTTATCATTTCTCTTACTCTTTCTGGATGTTTGCTGTTTCTATGTAAACAAGATAAGACAATCAAAATCAACCGATCTATTCAGAATATTTTATGCTCGGATACATAGGGTTATGTATAGATGTGTAATAGATAGAATGAGATATGATATGATATATACTTTTGTTAACATGCATAAATAAGCTACACAGGCTATGCAGTGCAATGTGTTGAAAAATGTCTTTGTACAACTGTTTAATTCATCAGCTAGTGTTCTTGGCTGCAGTCACTCAGTGACACTACTCCAGATTCACACTGCTGGCATCCAGGTGAAAATTTGGCTCAGTAATGGTAATTTCATACACAGTCCATGCACCTGAGAAGTGGGAGTTAACATTTTCCACATTTTCTTTATTTTGCAGAAACTCTTTTTAGGCTTTTATGGTTACAGGGTGTCTTGCTCTGACCCAATACCTTGACAACTGTATTGCAAATACTCTGTTGCCAATAGTATATTAGAGATTTAAAATTGCAGTCTTTTTTAGTTGTTGTGAAAATAAGCTTTTATGCTTCTTAGGCCAATGTGCATCCCTGAGTACCATTGAAAAAATTGAAAAAGTATATGTTCAAGGCAGAAAACCAATGTCTTTACCACCCTGAGCTGAAACATCACTGCTGGGGTTGTGAGATGAGACAGATGGAGACAGCAGGCACTGCTGGAGCTCCTCAGGTGCCCCTGCCCTCTCTGGTTTGGCTGATGGAGTTGTGGGGCTCAGGGAGATGGTCTGTCAGTGGCAGTGACTTATTAAAGACTGTGTGTTATGCTGTTGCCAAGGTAACGAGATAATTGAAGTAATTACCTTTGCAAATTCTCATGTTGATATTCAGCACATGAACCTGCCTTGTCATTAGGCAACCTGAGACATGTATGCTGTAGCCATCTTTTCTGGCAACCAAAAATACATTTTCCCTATGAGGAGTACATATATTTGCAAGAGTTCCTGAGATTTTTCTTTTCTGTTCCACGGGGCACAATGCTTATTTTTCCCAAGATTTTGCCTTGGGTACCTCTCTGAGACTTGTTGCAGATATAGCAGCTGCAGATCTGGTTTTCGCCTTACATTTAAATAACCATTCCTGTCCTGACTGGCAAAAACCCTGTCTCTGGTTTCCGCGATACCTGCATAGGCAGGGTTGTTAAAACTGCTGCACAAATGCTGATGCTATCAGCCACATCTGCTCCAAGAGAAAATGCAGTAGAAAACCCTATCCTGTCAATAAGAGCAATCCTGGACAGGCTTTCAAAATTTCCAAATTAGCAGCTGGTAACCAAGATCACTTCAGCGCACAGCTGGGTCTCAGCTGATTATAGCAAGATGCATTTCTGCTTGTGCATGGTTGGCAAAGTTTGTTCTTCTGCATATATGTAACCAGCAGCTCAAATGAGAGCTGTTGGTTTGGTGATTGGATGGCCCAACACTGCCCTGTGCTCTCCTGTCCCTCAGCAGCCCCATAGACAGCATGGGGAAGCTTTTGTTCTGTTTTGAGTACATGTCAATGAATCTGTGCTTGATATTTCACTGGAAGTAGGAATATTCATTTCAATCATGACCTGAGGCAAATTTGAATGTACGCTTCCCTAAGTGTTAAAATAGTTAAGGCAGAATTTAATGGGCCAGACTCCAAGCTCTATAAATTTAACTATTCCCATATATCCAGTGTAACTTACAAGTTGATTAAAACATGTGTGAGTTGATTCCTGTAGACTGACACTTCACGGGTGGCTTTAGACTGAGAAATGCTTCATAAAGAGCCCTGTATCTTGTATGTATGGCTTGGAAGTTGTTTTAGAAAATCTCTGAGGCTGCTGATCTGCTGGGCTGGCTAAGCTGAAAGTTTGACTGGAAGACAATGGACAGATTATTACACTCCTTGAAGCATAACTCTTATATATGTATAACTATTGAAGGCTGCAGAAAACACAAATGATATGGCCATGAAGAGAGAGCAGGAACCACCCGTCCTTGACCCTTTGAATGAAAATTATCTCCAGCCTCAGACAAGTCCAGCAATTTTAACAAGACAGATATTCCAGAATGGTTCTGGAGACATCAGAACAGTTCATCGCTGATGGTAACATGCCCATACTGGTCACCTCGAAAACAAATGGCCCATTACCCCAAACACAGATTTCAGGGAAGAGTATGAACACCTTATGCCACTTATTCCTGTGCACGTTTGCTGAATTGTGCGACCTCCTGTAAAGCTCTTATGGCACCGGCTCCTGCTGTAGAGGTTATGAAGGAAGATTATAGTATTCTTGGCAAGACATCATGGAGCCAAACACAATTCTTATTTAGGCCACTGCTAGAAAAGCATCATAAACTGCTCCATTGTCCCATGCCATTAAAGATGTGAGAGCTGTCACCTTCTCCTTATTTCCACCTGTCTCTTACCTATTATCTTTAATAGCAATTGCTAATGTTACAAGCAGAGATAACTGATATACTTCTAAATAACATGCCTATAAACTTGATTTGGATAACAGAAGGATAAGGAAAGGTATAACGTTTCAGCAAAGGTTTACAGTGTGTGTTTCATTATCCTTATAGGGAGGCTATTTCTGCTCCTTTTTGGTGTTATCAACACCCAGATGAGAGACAATCTTATTTAGGTACTCTGTCTCCAGCAGTGGCCCGGAGGTTGTTTCTAAAAGAACACAGCCAACACTGCTGTGAGTATCGTAGAATCATAGAATGGCAGGGGCTGGAAGGGACCTTTAGAGATCATTTAGTCCAACCCCCCTGCAGAAGCAGGTTTACCTAGATCCTGTCACACAGGAATGTGTCCAGGAGGGTTTTGAATACCTCCAGTAGGAGACTCCACAACCTCCCTGGGCAACCTGTGCCAGGATTACGTCATCCTCACAGTACAATAGTTTTTTTTCTTATATTTAAATGGAACTTTTTGTCTTCCAGCTTCATCCCATTACTCCTTGTCCTGTTTCTAGATACCATAGAAAAAAAGAGATGCCCCAACTTCCTGACACCCACCATTTAGATATTTGTAAATATTAATGAGATTCCCCCCTCAGTCTCCTCTTCTCTAGATTAACAGCCCTAGTTCCCATAGCCTTTCCTCATAAGGAAGATGCTCTAGTCCCCTGTATGAGGCTGTAAGGCCCAGGGTTACTCTCATCCTGCAACTGATGGTTTGGGATTTTATTAGGAAAATAGGTATTAATCTGGAATTTCTGTTACTCTGCTGGTTGTTTTTAGTCTTTTTTTTTTTTTTCTGCTGTTTGTGGCTTGCACAAGAATGACTAATGACGTGCAAAGGCTGTGATGAAAGTACGGTTTTGCAATGTGTCATGATGTTGTTTTCTATTGAATTAGACCTAAGTGGTAAAATTAGGTTTGGAAAGGGAGTTATAGTGATCTTTCCAAGGAGTGTGCTGGGGGTTTTATGATTGCTCTGTGAAATTCCAAAAAATGCATTTCTGGGATTTAGCTGGGAAACCAAAGTAGTGTGTACTTGCCATTTGTAAATTGTATTACTTAAATTCCCCATTAAAATATATAACTCGCTATCTATCTGGATAATCTAGCGTGCTGGACTACTTCCACCACCATCGGGGAGGTTCTTAGGCACTCTCCTGACTGAGGTCCTCCCTCCACTTCTTAGCTGTTTCTCTTGCCAGAAAGTCTACTCATTTTAGTCTGTCTCAATAACCGCTAGAGATAGTATACTAATTTTATTAATTCTACACAAGAGGCACAAAGGAAGCTACAATCCAATTCTATACTTAAAATGCCCCAAAAAGCAAACCTCTGTTCAAGGTACTTGAAACCAGAAGTTGTTTTATTATTTTGGTCCCACGACCTGATGGAAAAAAAGCGTTCAAGCTCTCTTCAGGGGTGTGTGGTTTTAGATTACTGTATTAATCTTTATTATCTAAATTAATGGAATTTTTGCATTACATAAATGTTTATATAATATAATCCTTGCCAGTGCTGGAGGTAATGGGTGTTGCCACTGTACAATATTTTGCATTCTTTGATATTTACGTTATTTATGAACATATCGGCCAAAATTCCAGACAAGTGCATAGTCACACTGTTGCAAGCCTAACCTTGGAGTTTCTACCTCCTTAGCTATTTGAAAAAGCAAGAAGGTGACAATGAGTAGAATCAGCTTTCCTATAGGCATTGAGGCCAGAGGTCTAGGTAGGATGCAGGTGTAAAGCTGTGACACAGGAGTCTGTGAAGTCATTTCATGACTCTGGTGAGCACAAAAATAGGTTGAGAGGTTTCACAATACAGGGACAAATGCTGAATTTATGTCTGCTATCAGAATACATTTTTTTCAATATCTCTTTCCTGGACTTCTACATACTTCCTCTTTGTAAGAGTCCATGGTTCAATTCTTATAACTTTTTTTCAAACCACCTTGGGCATTTAAAATGCAAATTATTTGTATTCATATTTTGTATTTCTAGTAACATTTTTTATGATCCAAGGAATGATACTGCAAAAGATACAGTATGATGTCTTGGTTTAGGACCATTAAGGAACAAAGGACCATGATCAGCCATAAGTACCAAGGGCCTTTGGAAAACCCTAAGGACAAGGAGGGCTCAATTGTCACTTATGGTGGCAGGAAAAACAGACAAGGTTACTCAAATTGGCAAAGAAAATGAAAATTAATTTAGTCCACCACCAATCAAAAAATTCCCCAAACAGAAAACCACACTGAGTGGCACAAAGATGAAGAGCACAATCAGCCCTTTAAGACCACCTTCCCCCCACCCCTCCCCCCTTCCTGGGCTCAGAGCCCTGATTCAGGTGTCTTTATCTCCTCCTCCCATGAATGGCTCCGTTTCAGTCCTGTTCCATTGGCTCCTGCCATTTGTCTCTCCTCAGGGAAGATGGGCTCCTTGCCAGTCATCCCTGCTCCTCCATGGGGTACCTCACACACATGGCAGCCCTGCACAGGCTGCTCTGACGTGCGTTCATCCCAAAGGCTGCAGCTCCTCTCTGCCTCTTGTGTGGGTCTGCTCTGCGGCATGCTGGCTCTCCAGCACAGCCTGCGCCATGACCATCTCCTCACACAGTCTCCTGCCCATCTGGGCACACTCACCTGGAGCTGCTGGTGGCTCTCAGGTCTGCCATTACCCTCCATGGGTTGAAGGGGCACAACCTGTGTTCTTGCCATGGGTTGCAGAGGGGTGTCTGGTCTGGTGCTCCTCCTTCCTTTGACCTTCTCTGACTGTGGGGTCTGCATGGTAACCTCCATCTTGTACCACTCTTACATCTCCTCTTTTGGCTACAGATTTCCCTTGTTAAATTGTGAGGGCAGAGGTGCCAGATTGGCCCATCTGGGCTGGAGGTAAGTCCACCTCAGAGGAGAGGGAAGTTTCAGGAACTGCTTTCTGGGAGCAGCACTGCAGCTTCCTCCCCTTGTTACCAAGAAAAAAGTGGCTCCGCACAAACCCATGACACACAGCAAGCTGACCATTTTCCGTGCTATTTGAAATATGCACAATTTTATAAACAATGCTATCAATGGAGTCCTTCCTGTTGCATCCAACTTGCTGCTCCTGCTTGCACAGAAGTTGGGGAACATAACACTGGTTCATGTGATCATTATCAAAGGTCTAGATCAATGAAAATGATCATTATCCTTACGTTTTCCTTCAGAGGGAACATGGCCTTTTTTTCTCTGACCCTTTCACAGGATGGGAGGTCTGTATTTTCTACTGTACCCTACCTCAAAGCACAAGGGTTCCTTGGGGAAAGCACAGCTGAATCTCGAGCATTTTCTTTCACTTGCATGGAAAAAGGTTTAACTTTGAAGACCTCTGCGTCCTAAAAGAGTAAAGTTTCTCCTGTGAGACTATCCTGTGCCCTCCTGTAAGTACATGGTTTTCCCACAGTTAGCCACTAGGCTCCTTGTCCCAACTGGAAGCAGAAACTGCCAGAGGTTCATGAAAATGAAAAACGGTGAGTGAAATACATTGTAAATTCAAACTTTCAAGCCCCAATAAGGCTTAATTATGATTTCATCCAAAGTGGCTCACATAATTATTTCTCCCAGGTTTCAATGCTGTAAACCTGTCTTCTGCAGCACACATCCACGTTCCTTTAGGCTGTGCCAGGAACTCACATCCAGATTTATCACTTGAGCATGAAAACATACAATGATCCTTTAAACTTGCCAATTGCTTGAGAACTAAATGTTGCTGCCTCAGATTAGCACTCTCTAAAGTAAGTACAAGGAAATGCAGGGAACACTGAAGAAATTGTATCTATTTATCTAAGACAAAACTGGCAAATTTTTAAGGTTGTCTCCTCCAGCTATTTTCAAATAGCACTTGAGATCCTTACATAATTTGGACCAGAAATGATATGCCATTAAAGAAAGTGAAGGGCATGTCTCAGATAATTTCCTCTTTGTGTTATGCTGTCATTCCGCCCCATTGCTCCAAATCGGATACATGTCATCACTAATAATTCCTGCACCCCACAGCATGTCTGCTTTTCCCTTTAATTCAGCGGTTAGATGGACTGGCCAAACTATACACAGGGTTGTGAGTTCCAGTGCAGACACAGCTGGTATATTTAAGAGACTGATTTCAACTTTGCATTTGCAATGAAATGTATGAAGTGATGTTCCGAGGTGTGCTTTATCATTGTCCTCTACCTTAATGTGGTTTATTTTTAGTATTATTAATAATAATATTAAAAATTTTATTATTAATAAATCAATATTCTTCACTAGTAAGAAGTCATGGAAATTTGTAATTGCACTCTGATGGCTTCTTTCCCAACTTGCCCCATATTATTCCCATATTTTCCCTTTGGAATAAATGGATACAAAAGTTAAGGAGATTTCCCCATTTTTACTTTCTGTATTTTAGAGTTTATCTTCTCCCACATACCAAAAACCTTATTTACTGCTTTATTTGCAGTTATCCCCTGGCTTCCGTCTACCTCCTAGAGAGCGATTCACTGTGCCTGTACTCTTCTGCACTATCTGCACAGTCCTTGGATTTTCAGAGGAACTGCTCCAGTAAAAGAGAAGCAGATAGTGACAGATGACAGCAGACACTTGTGCAGTCAGTGAAAATTAGAAATCCAGTTACTTTCAAGGCTTCATTTTCTCTTCATCTCAGGTCTCTGGGTCATTAAGTGATGTCAACAGTCCTTCTAGAGGCATATTTCCCTGCCCTGCTGTTTGCTTAAACAAACTAATCCCCTTCCTAAAGCCTATGCTGCCTTTCTTTACCTTAATTCTGTGCTTACTATGACTACTTTGTGGATCATTCATGAGTTTATTTTTCATGCTGCTTGGAAAAGCTCCTACCCCTTCAAAAACTGCAGGGATTTTTGTAGGCGATCTGTGCATACGTGATAACATTTGAATGGCATTAAAACAAGGAGAAAAAAAACCACAGTCATATTAAAAGCCCAAGACTGTCCCCCTGCACACCACAATGAAAGCATAAAACTCAATATAAAGCAAAGGATTACACGTTACACCTTATGCTGTGGATCTCACTAATGCACAATGCATAAAATTGGTGAGGTAAGTCCTTAAAGCCATCCTCAAACCTCTGTCCATGAAATCCTTCCCTCGCCCAGGCACTGCACTTCTCACAAACCGCATCCTTTCCTACGCAAGGCAGCTTTCCGGAAAAAAAAACCAATCATCATCAACACGGCTTCCTCCACTAACACACGTATAAACAGCAACCCTATTTATGCTTCCCAGCAATCTTTCCTGTTAGTAGCGGGATTACTAATTGCTGGTTTACAGCTCCTTCCTCCCCGCAGCAGTCAGACCAGTGGAGCCTGGCCACCCGCCAGGTTTTTTGCTGCGGAGGAGACAGGCATTTCCAGCCCTACGCCTGCAAAACTAACTCCACCCTTGCCGGAGGCAGGCCAGCAGCAAACCCGGCTGGTTTTATTTTCCCCAGCTGAGCTGCAGGTCTGTGTGTTTGCACAGCCTAATGGTTGATGCTTGCTCAGAGATGCGAGTTCGAGAGATGGCCTGGCCTCTCACCTCCAGATTTTTGTTTATCCCAGAGCAGAACGGAGGATTACTATCAAGCAGCCCTTAATTTGGGGAAATGCTATGTGGTTTCCACTTGGAAACTCTTAATTAAATAGTCTGTGAAGGCTTGGGAGTGAGTCTGTGTTTATCTGGACACAAATTTTGTTTTCCTAGGGGATGGGCAAATGGCAGAGTAGACTAGGGGACAGAAATGTGCACTCCAGAATAAAAATGGCCAGTGCCATCTCTACCAACCCTAAGAGTAAGGAAAGCAGAAGTGCAGAAATTCTGTGTGATTTGCAGTTTTCCTGTTTGACTTGAGCATCTAATTTCTACCTTGATTCATACTGTTTACCTAGTAAGCCTACTTTCCTTCACCTTTGGGAGGCAAAACACTCTGAACCTGAGAAAGTAATGATTCTTACGTATTCACCATGGGCAAGAAAGATTGGGTTTTGTTTAAAAGACAGTTTATCAAATGGGATTTGCACTCCTCTTATATCTCTCTATTTTCATGGATTTTTTTTCCCCCCTCAGGCTTTTCCATTGACTGAATTGTCTAAACACTTTGACCATAATTGCCAAATTATAAATGCTCTTCCTCAGAGATGATAACCTAGATGAAACAGCTGACTAGTTTCCTGTAGAGAAGGAATACACGGTTTTTAGCAGTTTTATTTACTCCGTAAAGTATCTCAATCATTAGCATCGTAGTAAAGACTTAGGCTTCTCCCATTGACCTGGGGTCAGAGGTAGGGATTGGCAGGGGGCTGACTGCAGGCAGCACTGTGGTGTGGGCAGAGCCGCGTGTGCATTGCACATCCTGTTTCTTGAGGGTGTGCTACTGAGTTTGGGGTGCTTGGCTGCTCTGAACACCTTGCCACAGGGGCTGACACCTTGCAGAGGAAGGAAGGAGCATGGAAGCACAGTGGCTTGGCCTTTTCTGCTCTCACTCTGCCTCTAGTGCCAAAGAACTGTTTCCACCTACTTTTATAAAGGTGACTTTCATCAGGGCAAAAAAAAATATGGCAGGTTTACAGGTATGTAAACACCTTGTTTTACAAACAGTAATATAAAAGCCTGACTTGACCTGACAGCTTTTCTTTAAGATATTTGCTGTCTATAATGAATCTCCTGTCATTAATTCTTGTTTCCAGAAACAAGCTGTGCTGTTGCAAGAACGTGTTGCACAAGAGAATTCATAACAAAGTAATCATGGAGAAAGAGGGTTCCTTATAGCAAAGCTGTTATAAAGCATTGCAGACACGGTTATTTTAATCTTCCAAAGTGTCTCTATCAGTACTTCCCTTCCTCTGAGCAATTTGGATCAGAATGACAGCAGCAATAATTGAAGGATGAGTCACTGGCTATATTGTAGGTGAGACATTGTGGCAGAGGAAAGGAGAAGAAAATAACCTGAAAAATGGGATTGTTTTTATACCGCTGCTTTATCTTTCAGCCTGTCAGTCTTTACAACAGCATCATGAGTGTCACCAGATTTGGGGTCCATCAGCATTGCTGCTTTGTTTTTAAGTTTCCCATTCACTTCCACAAAAATCTCTGAGCTGACTCCTATCGTACAAGATCTTAGTTTCTGAGCTCATTTTTTTATATCAACGTTAGTCAAATAAACACATTCTTTGAATGTGTTTTATGAATCTGTTACTTTAAATATTTTACAGAACATTAACTATTAATTCAGACTGGGCCATTTGGGAATCTCTTTCTATAAAAATAAATCATTACAAATGTTTAACACTGCATAAAGGAAATAGTTGTTATTAGGAGTAGTTAAATAAAAACTATGACTGTGTAATAAATGTGTTATAATACTCAGCAAGCACCTGTATCATTGCATTTGCAATACAGTTTGTAAATCCCCTTCTCACAGCAGCCTCAGAATGATCCCTATGCCCTGAATAGTGTCTAAATAGCAAGATACACAGGTGAAAATTCAGTCTCTGAAATACAGATTTTACTTGAGTTTGAGCCAGCAGAAAGGAGGCAGCAAACAACTCTGAATTTGCTATTGAGATCACCATTGAGGTCTAGTCAAAAATGGTCATCTGGATTTAGAAGAAAGGGAGCAATGAAACTCAGATTAGAGACTGAATCAAGGTTTTCAAGTTTTTCACTTTGCAGTCCTATCACTGATGGTTACAGAGAAATACTGAGACCTGAAAGCCCTGGAGGGAGAAAAAAAGGAGGCAAAGATGCAAGAGAGTAAGGAGCAGGACAGGACAAGGAGGGCAGAGAAAAGGCAAGGGGAACTGTTTCTCGCAGTTGCTACTTGGACTTGGATGACAAAATTCAGGAACCCTGGTAAAACTAATTTTGCTGTCCATGACAGGTGAGCTGCTTTTGTGTGATGCTGAAGCAGGAAAAGACGCTGGAGGGAGGTCTTTCCTTCCCTACTGGAACACACATGAAGATGACCCTGGGGATATGGGACAAGCACAGTGCCACTCAGGCAGTTTGTCCTCAAAACTCAGCACATTATTACTGCTCTGAATTATTAACTTAAATTTATTAAATAATGTCATGATTAGACCAGAAAGACAACCTGTTTTTCCTACCCTTCATCAGTACACAGAAAGTTATTATCACCTACTTTTTTGTCTTTTCCCAGGGTGGGAACCTGGAATGGCAATTTTATCTTATAAAAGAGATGCAGAGGGCAGGGAGCTGCATGTACCTGGCACTTTTAAGGATGCACTCACCAGCTCTTGGGGCTGGGGCCCAGGAGGCCGCTAATGAATGGTAACATGATCTATCTTTTGTGTGAGGTGAAGGAGTCTTGGAGCCAGGCAGGGAGAAGGGAGGGCTGAGCCAGCCTGAAGCATGCACCGACTAGTACCAAGGCAGAGAAAACTGCTCTTGGAACCACTTCCATAAATTTTCTTTTTCTTGAAGCATCAGACAGAAAAAAGAGATTGAGCAAAGGAGGGGTAAGAGAGGGAAGGGGGAAGGGAGGCAGATGGAAGTGTGAACAGAGCTGTAAAACCTTGCAAAAGCAGGACTAGGCAATCATTTCACATTTTGGCACAGCCACCTCCTGTGACTGCGGTAGAGTCTCACTTTTAAGAGCTTGCTGCTCTCCTCCTCTGCCGCCTCTCCCAGAGCTTGCCCATGGCGTGGGGTTGATCTTGGAGAGCTCTGCATGAAGAAACAAATAAATCAATGAAGCTGGAGGACTCAGCAAGGGTGATGAGCAGGCAAGGACATGCAGAGAAGCAGGGTGGGGAGGGACCAGGAATCCCATAACAGTAAAGCACCTCAGAGCAGGGCAGCAGGCCACAAGGCTCCTTGTTCCAGCTACCATCAGCCCCCAGTACAGTCAGTACAGTTTCATCCCCTCTCTGGGACCAGTCAAGAGTCCTCACAGGGTCTTGCAACACACCCAGTCCCACACACAACCACTGCCAGTGCCTCACGTGTTTGAAATGGCTGTAATGGGACCTGAGACCGTGGTCCTTTCTGATGTGTGTGTCTTGAAAATTGCAGAACAGAGCTCTTGTGCAAAAGAGATGTTTGACTTTTATTCTTTCCTCTGATACCTTCCCCATAACAGCGTGTTTCTGTGCCAAGGAAGTATTTCTTCATGTTAGGAAAGCGTAGATGAGAAGAAAGTCAATATAAACACATCATTAATCATCAGATATTTCCTTTTTTAGTTCTGAGTTCTTTAAACAACAATGAAACATAAATAAAGATTACTTGTTTTCAACCTGTAGTAATAATGGTCAGACCATTAACTGTTTCCTTATTCATCATCCTGATAGCATGCAGTTAGTTATATGGCAGCTACCAGGCAAACAGTTTGAAGACAGGTTACTGTTCCTGTCCCAGTCTCACACAAGTGTGTGCTGAGCAAAGGGGGCAAAGTGAATTTCCCAGGATCCAAACCCCTTTCAAAGCAGTGAAATCAGTTGCATTGGCTGCATCTGGGGATTTGGAGAAGACCCTGAGTCAGAGCACAGAGAAGCAAAACAACATCTGCTGATGCCCTCAGCATTTGTCTCCTAGATTAAATCATCATTTTCTATTATTTGGGAGAGGGGAAGGGATAGTGGGAAACAAGGTCACCTAGGAAAATAATAGGACTGACTGAAGCATATAAAAGCATTAGAGTGCTTTATAATGGTTCTAAGAAGTCCTCAGTGAAAATATTTTGTTCCTAATAAATGTATGACTAAGAACAAAATAATATTCACAGAACCATAACTTCTTCCAGCAAAGGCTTCGAATGCAAAACAGATCTGATGGCTCCCAGACAGAGAAAAGCAATTGGTTGTTATTGCAACCACCATGGTAACTTCTCAACTCTCTTTACTGTCATTCCAGATGGTACAGTGGGGGAGCATAATACTGCATACTGCATACTGCAGCAAAGACTTATCTGTGCTTGTTTTCCCAGCCTTCCAGAGCAATTTACTCCTTTATTTTCAACACTGACTCCAATTGCTGTTATGAAATCACAAAGATCACCATAATAGGAGTTGTCACTAAAAGACAGTCACCTTTCTCACTAGACTTTGTAGAAAATTACAACCTTAACATTTGCACAGCTGAATGGTCCCAAAATCTTAAAGAAATAGAACTGTGGCCAAGTTAGTGGGAGTTTCATACCAGGGGCAGACACAAACTCAGTTCCCGGCTGCAAAAGCCACAGTGTTAATACAAATGTACATATACTCCAGTTGCCAGTGACTTGGGGCACTGCTGGGAGTATAGTAATAGGATTGCTACCGTTACTGGAGTAACTTCAGTAGGGAAAGAAACTGTCTTGTGAATATTTAGAAGCTCCAAATTCTAGCAGTATTTTGAAATATGGGTGCAAAGAGAGACAAAGTGACACAGTGATGCACACTGAACTGTTTCCTGATGTGTAGGTGACGATGGGAAAGTAATGAGGTTCTCCATAGTTAAAACAGGCAAACAGAAAACACACTGCATGAAAGCAAGAAAGTACCATGTACATTCATTGCTGGAAGTAAATGACAGTGTGGAAATTAAGCTTCTTCTCTGTAACCTAGAGCAGAGGATATTGAGTAGGCACCTGGCAATTTGTACTTTAGTCCATGTACTGGCAGAAATGGTGACCTACTTTTGGAATGGAAGTAGAAGAATGAATTATTATGCTCCTATATCAGTGTGTCTGTCCTCTGACATATGAGACGCTGGACAAGCTTAATCAGGTGTCATTTATGAAATGAAATGGGTTTAAATTTTACTTGTAGTTTAACAAGAACCCAACTTTATTATTCACTGAATCATCATGATGTCAACCACTTCAAAATTTATGTAGCTTAAACAAACCATAGGCTGTTGCTAAGGAAGGTATTATAATAACTATAACAGTGAAGTGTTGTAACAATTCTCTGATGGAGGCATTGTTTACTCTTCAGATTTTTCTCAGGTTTATATGAATGGTATGTAATTTGATTGCTTTTCACGGGTCTTACCACAATGCTTATCCTTTATTTTCAAACAATGAGTAAAGATATTTGTCAAAGGCTACAGAAAATCCTGGAAGTGAGAAGTACATCGTTTGTGCTTGGTCAGAGCTATGGAGACTGAATTTTGGCTCTGTCTGCATATAGGTTTTTTTCTGCAAAACACAATGATTAAAATACAGTATGTTTTATGATGGCATTTAGAATTACATTTTTGGTTTTCTTTTACTGCATTTTCCTAGTATAAATACGTGTTGATGCAACCAAGGCATGAGATATGCTCTGCTCTTCGGTGCCAGTTGGGTTCATGTCTCTCCTCTCTCCTAACACCCCTGAAAGTCATACTTGAAAAACAAGGGGAGGTCATCCAGATTCTGCAGCTTCAGTTTACCATTAAACAGCCTTTAATGTGTATTTGTTAATCACATGATGTGCTTCCTGCATTACCCAGCTGAGCCCAGCTTTCTCGGTGCACAATAGTGTTGTATTTATTGCATATCCTCAGGGGCAGAGATTTAGCATTTGGCTGGTGTACAGGAACAGAATGTTTTTGTCACCTATGACTAACGTGATGACTAAGCACAGGGCTTCAAATGGATCCCAGATCTACTTGGGACAGTATGGGACAGGATATGCAGACAATAACATCTGAAGCCACCTTTAGCCCTAGTCAAAGAGGAACAAAACCATCTCCACTGATCTTGGCTGCCAATCAGAAATCATTTAAAGGCTCTTATGAAGATGAGGGTCAACTTTGAAGAAATCCAAAGCTAGCAGTAAATGTTTGCATTTTAAATGAGTTTCTTATGTACACTGATCTATGAGTTGTTGGGCACATATGCATGGTGCTTTGATGATGACAGGACATCACTGTGACCCTTAATCTAAACAAGAGGAAAATATAACAAATAAAAACCTCAGTGAGTAATGAAACAGAGACTCACAGGGAGGTAAGTGATGATGGTTATTTAAAATAGGTTCTGTTTCTTTGTATTTATTCCCCTAGATTGTTTATTTAGATGAGCCAGACATGCTCATCTATGTGAACAATTTAGGGGCAGGAATTAGATTAATTAGATATTAATTCCAGTCTGTAGTACTATATTTCTTTAGCCTGCCAGTGTTTCTCATGTCATATGAGAGCGATTACATGAAACACTGAGAGATTTTGAAACTCTTCCACATATAGTAGTAATAATAATAATAATAATAATAATAATAATAATGATATAAACTAATTTAAATCTAACTTTTCAGCACTGATTGTGTAGGATTTTTTGTCTTAGATAGATACTTCAGTACATTGTCAGCAACTCACCACAGAACAGGAGCACCCTAAAGTATTGGGAAAAGCCTGGATTCCTTCAGTCTTACAGCTTTCTCTTTCTGTTTTTTCCATACTCTCATCCAGTAAGTTAGGAACTCTAGGATAAATAGGCCCTGCATATGTTTGCAGAACCATTTAGAAGTGTAGATCTTACACACACACTTCAAAGAAAAAATAGTTTAGTGTTATATTGTGGTACTGTAGGAAACACACAGAAGCTGTTGACCTTCTGTTGCTTCTCTATCCCTAAAGATAAGCAGAGATGCAGCTTCTTATCAGAGCAGAAGGTTTCTGTCCTTAATAACAGTTGGACTGTGACTTCTTCTTATTCTTCTTATTATTATTATATATTCCTGCTTGAAAAAATTTGACATGCAAGTTAGACAGTTCTTGAGAGCTTTTCAGATATTATTACCTTCTCTGTAGAAGTATTTTTATGGTTCCATGCTTGGTATAACCCCGGCTTGTGTAAAGATAAAATATTTAAAAATATGCAGTTGGGTTTTCTTTACCTTGGCCTTATTAAGTATAGAAAATAACCACTCATGCTGGTGTTGAAGGAAAGTGTTTCTTTATGGGTTAGTGAAATAAGCTATTCAAAACCACTAAATCCTTCCAAAATACCCTTGCAGAGCTGTCAAAGTTAGTGAGATCCCAAGTTATATTATCAACAGCTTGCTGTTAATGCTGTCAGAGTTTGAGAGACGCATGAGTTTGACACTAAGCCTATCCAGAAATGACATAATATTCTCCTAATCAATTAAGGTACACCGTCATCTCAGAATGTAAACTTCTTGTTCTTGTCAATGTACTTGTCCTTCCAGCAACAGGTCAGTATGTCTACGTGTGTCTTTTAAAACAAATATCATGCAAATAGAAATGGAAAGTCACTTGAAGTTTTCTTCCTGCATTTTCCTCAGTCGAAAGAAAGCAGAGCTGATCCTATGGATGTTTATTTAACACAAAGTCTTGTTTTCTTCTCTGGGACTTCTCTGAGAAAGCATAATTATAAATAACAGATTTTTTAACTACATGCTATTTATATGAACCCAGTCAGAAAACAGGGTGTCAACAGAAAGAAACATTATAGCACACTTGCTGAAAAGCACATTGTCTGTATTAACATAACAATTACAAATAATTCCTCCGTATATTTTAAATATTGTCTATTAGATTTCAATTGATACTGCCCTTAAGCCAAAACTAATTTCTACAGTGAAGCTAAATATCCTTTGTCACTTATCAAAACCCTGTTGTTATGGTGTCTGGCACTACGTATGCCAAATTGTTAGAAATTAAACAGTACCATCTCTTCAAAGATAAAAAATTTCTAATACCAATATCTCATATAGAGCAAAACCTCAACCTTTTGCTGTAAAAAGAATGTGAGAGTTTCTTTCTAAACTGATATGACAAGATTTTGTGATCTATTAAGTAGGTAGAAAGTGAGACACATATGTACACTCCTAAGAGGGTTTTTAAATTGAAAATTACTCCCATATGTGCACTTTAAGAGCTACAGAAAAAAACTCCAGTGTATAGAGAAGTCCACCTTGTTCCTGTTTGGATTAAGATCTGTTTATGGAAGAAGAAGAGGTGTTTGCAGGTTTTATTTGCTTGTTTGTGTATCTCAGACTTATGAATCTAATATTCTTATGTAATTTTCAGTTGAGAACCTACTCTTAGGATCTGAGCTCATATGTTGGCATCAAAGAGAGTATCTGCATTTTTCAAAATGATGGGTACCATCTGTGGCTCATACCACTTTCAGATGGCTCAGTTCAAGTGCTCATAGTGTCACTCCAGCCAAATTTCATCTGGAGCTGGAACTAAATATGAACAACGTAATTTGACAGGTTCAATTAGTACTTACTAATTTTTCACATAAGGTTGAAGCCCTTTTCCTACTTGGGTTTTGAGGCAGAAATGCTAATCATCAAGTTAACACCATATAGAATGCTGTACCCTTGCTTTATGTCCAAACTATTAAAAATCAGAGCATTGTGGATTTCGCATATACATTTATTCTAACAGGAGCCAAACCTTTTCTTGGGACTGGTTAAGGTGAGCATACTCACCCTGAACCAATTTTCAGTTCGCTGTTGAGATTTGGGGCTGTTCTTATTCAACACGGTGGATTTACCCAATTCTTTTCTGCATTGTGTAACTGGCACAGTTAGGTTATTTTGCCTTTATTTATTTTTTTTTCCTTTTAAAGAAAAGCCTGAAGGACCAATGGTTGTATATGAAGACTGTTATCCCTTTTACTATCATCTAATACATGCTTCTATTTAAACTACACAGCTCATTACATCTATTTTCTATACAATGGGCCTTTGGCCAGGTTACACAAATTAGATCAATCCCTAAGATCATAGAATCATAGAATGGTAGGGTTAGAAGGGACCTTTAGAGATCATCTAGTCCAACCGCCGTGCAGAAGCAGGTTCACCTAGATCAGGTCACACAGGAACATATCCAGGTGGGTCTTGAAGACCTTCACGGAAGAAAACTACACAACCCCTCTGGCCTGTGCCAGGGTTCTGCCACCCTCACAGTAAAATATTTTTTTCTTATATTGAAGTGGAACATTTTGTGTTCCAGCTTCATCCCATTACCCCTTAGCCTGTTTCTAGATACCATAGAAAAAAGGGATGCCCCAACCTCCTGACACCCATTGTTTAGATATTTTTTTTCCTAATTAGTAATTTCAGAAGTTCAAAATTAATTAAACGCAAAGGCAGAAGTCTGGCTTGGTTCTGTGCAACCATGTGGACTTAAAACTGCAGTGTTTTGGTAAAGGAAATTCCCATCAGAGGGAAATGGTTAGGATGGGAAGGAGAGCAATATATGACATCAACAACTTTTCTAAGTTCTTTTGGAGGAAAATGGTTTTTATCCATGATTTTTCTTCATTAATTTTCCCTACACTTTAAGTCTCCTTGGAAGTCTTTGTTGTTTTAATGTAGGAAGGGATGAAGGGAATGCTTTCAAAATTCTAAGGAATATATGCTGTACATAGAGGCTATACTGAACCACAATGCACTATCTTCAGTATCCCAGACTTATCAGGGAAGCAATACATTATCATATCAAATATGTCTTAGATAAAAGTCTATTTGAGGTGTTTTTAGGGACGTTAACATCTTATTTTCCTTCTGGGGAAAAAAAAAAAAACAAAACAACAAA
The DNA here is from genome assembly GCA_013401255.1 of Urocolius indicus. Lineage (NCBI taxonomy): Eukaryota > Metazoa > Chordata > Aves > Coliiformes > Coliidae > Urocolius > Urocolius indicus. Next base: position 243,307 of record WBNH01011975.1, on the reverse strand, counting down.
CAAACCTCTATTAAACACTTCTTAAATTACCAAAATCTGAAGAGTTCTTATTTCTAGTGTTTGTGTCTTTCATGGTCTTGTCACCTAATACAACCCTAAGTAAGAGACTTACTTCAATTAATGGCAATAAAAAATGGAAACTGGAAAGACACACTCAGTTCTTACCAGTCTTGTCAATTTTTTAGTGTCACTGGTGTATAAGGCACATCTCTGCTAGAGGAAACACTTTCCTATAGTATAGATTTCGCTTCTTGAATTTGACCTAATCCAAAGAAAGAGTTGGAATAATTTTTAGTTATTTATTACTGCTGCTAACATGAAATGTGTCACTCCAGATGAAAGCAAGCCAAACTGAACAGATGAGTGTTAGCCCCTTGCAAGTAGCCTGCACACTAGCAATATGAGCTTCTCCCAAGTCTATAAAATATATAACAGACTTTTGAGAGCTAACAGTTAAGATGATGGAGGATAGCCAAGACTACCAGTGCAGTGGATTAGGGAAAAATCTGCACATACAGCTTGAGGTATATGAAAATCATATTCTATTTGGAGAGCAAAGTAAAAGCTAAGAAGAAAACTAAGCTGCCAGCTAAACAAGGCCCTGTTCAGTTCATAGTCTTAATGGGGCAGTTTGGTGCGGGTAGATAAAATCTCCTCTCCAGCTCCTCTCATCTCTTAGCCTAGCAAATAGCTAAGTAGAAAAATTACACTGTCTTGTACTTAGTGGCTCTCTCTATATGGGTGAAAAAAATATTAAATCCTTTGGCCATTCTTCCCATTTTCCATTCTCCTTCTAGCAAAACATCTCTTGCTTGTTCAACTCAGTTTCTCCAATAGTGCATTAACCATGCTGAGAAGTGTGTGTATAGAATCACCAAGGATCTCTGGCTGGTCTTCTAGCTCTATATTGCCATGAGAGGCGTGAGCCTGGAATTTTTCTTCCCATTAATATCTCTTGGGTGTAGCTGTTGTGCCACTGCTTCAGAAGTGTCTATGTCAGTGAGCCCTGTTAGGCTTAGTACCATAGTAGTTTCAACACACATTGGTGATTTTACCCACCAAAGAATATTCCTTTAGATGAAAAGAAGAAAAATTTAAAGCAGTTATTCTGAAGAGAAGCATTAAGATTTCACTGTGATTACGAGAGACTCAAAAGAGGTAATAGTGACAGCATCTTGAATGCTCTGCACTGATTCCCTGAAGATCCTAGAAAGGGTGTTTGAAATCTTCCTCCTGCTGCTGTACCAGGGCAAAATGGTACATCCAGACCAGTGTTGGCAACCTGTGATCACTGTGCTCACTCACAGCAGCCCCCTGTTTTAGTTAACATAGGAATGGTTCAGTTTGCAGAGCAGACCATGAAGGCTGGGGAAGCAACATGAGACAGCTTCATTTTTTGCAGAGCAGTCTGATATATTCCATATGGTGTAGGAGCATTTTTTCACTTCAGACCTCTTTATCTATGCTGCTTTGGATGGGGAAACATTGAAAGTGAGGAAACAAAAGGCAGAAGGAACAGTCAGAAACCATTGTCTGGTTTCTAAAGAGGTTGAACACTATTTGATTTGGCTTTCAGGTGTGGCAATTTAGCAACAGGAAATGTCAGCTCATTATAGCCATCGCATGGCATCATATGATGATAGTAGTCATTCCTGTTGGCAGGGCTCCAGCCATCACTCTCATGGGGAAACAGCACGGTTTGATATGAATGTCTCGATTTCAATTTCAAGACAGGACAGTTTAGTGGGCTAGTTGACTTGGCAAGCTGTTAACAGAATTAATTTGATTGCCTTGGCAGTGGCAGGAGGATGCATGAAGGAAAACTTCTGGCTCTGTTGCCAGTATTTAATACCAAGTAATTATCATATACTATTGAACTGGTGCTGGATGAAGCATGTGTGAGGGCTTGCAACAACTTTACCAAAAATAGTAAGTGCCATTTGAAATTGTCAAACACGTGTGCTCAAGAGAAAACAAGTTTTCCAGTTAAAGCCAGTCAGAACTTCAGCCCGCAGGCCTTTCACTTGTCATGTTCCTGGACTGTGTCATTTTTCATCCATGCTCCAGTTGTGAAAGTACTGCTTTGTATTATCTGCCACTGAATTATATTAAGAGCTATGACAGTCTGCTTTTGATGGAGACTGTTTCCACTGGAGAATGGATACCTGCATTAAGGACAGATGGATTTTCTGTTGAACAACTTGTAGTCTTGGCATCCAACATATTATTTTACCAGAAAATGCTCTGGGAAAAAGTATGGCACACACAGCTATGCAGTTGACATATGTAGACATCATATCTTTGTTTGGAATGAAAGAAAATGCCACTTAGTACACGACTCATTTGTATAAATACTTTTTCTTTAGATAACATAATGGAAAGGATGTTCAAGAAGAGGCTGTGTATCTAGGAGTGTTTAGCTTGTCCTTTAGAGCCAACAGTCTTAGTCCAAGTGACTATTTGTAAAAAAGGCATGAGCATTTTTCATCCAAAGGGCTGAAAGGGTTTAAAAGCGTTTAGGAGAACCAGTTGCCTCTCCAAATTTAAAGCAGCAACTCAATTTCTATGGTTAGGCCAATACTGATTTCACATCCAAAACTAACACAAAATGGAATATCTATCTGAAAACTAGCACAAGATCTATGCCTGAGGAAAAAGTTTCTGCTAGATTTGAGGTGAAGTGTAATAAAAGGCTCTTGATTTTTAACACTAAAATGGAGATGTTTTGGCAGTCCAGAAATCCTTTTCCCCTCACTGCCTTTCTCTCACTGTCATGTATATACTCATCCTTTCCTCATTCTGTCAAGTTGTAAAAAGCATCAGGTTTTCTGCAGAGCCAGTACAGAGTTGATGTGGTTCGAAAAGAGTCAGGTCTTTTTTCTCTGGCAAAGATATGCTTCAAGAGCACCAGACCTTTCGGGCAGCTGAGAGGTGCTTTGAGTTTCCGTTTCTAGCTGTTGTGGCTTTTGACTTGCATTTTTATAAACTCACTGTGGGAGTGTTGTCTTTGAGATTGCATAACATTTCCATTGAAACACACTTGTTTTGTAAAAGCCAGGTTTTAATTCTTTATGCATGTATTAGAGTTTGACAAAAGAAGAGGAATGTGTTCCTGAGAAGCAGTCTGAATCACTGCAGATATTTTCACTTGGTCCTTTTTACAAGGACATGTAGTGACAGGACAAGCGACAATAGCTTTTAACTGAAAGAGCGTAGGATTAGATGAGATATTAGTAAGAAGTTCTTCACTGTGAGGTTGGTGAGACACTGGAACTTGTTGTTGCTGCCTCATCCCTGGAAGTGTTCAAGCCAAGGTTGGATGGGGCTTTGAGCAACCTTGTGTCATGGAAGGTGTCTCTGCCCATGGCAGGGGGATTGGAACGAGATGATCCTTAAGGTTGCTTCTAACCCAAACCATTTTACGATTCTATGATATTCAATATGGAATTACTTTAACGGCAGCAACAGTAGCAGTGTTGTCCTTACTACTTTTTGCTCCTTATGACTAACAGGCAAGTCGGGTTCTGCTTTTTCCTTGGGCCATTCTACAACTCACTAACTTTTGAAAAATCCCATTTCTTGCCAGTCTATGGCTTTTCAAAACCTGAAGAAATTAAGATAAAGTACAGAGGGAGAAAATGAAAGAGATAGCACAAGCCTTCTAGATTTTTTGTTACAGATGGTGTCAAAAAAAGAGAAAAGGGAGAAAGGGACAAAGGGACAAAGAAAGAGAGAGAGAAAGAGAGAAAGAGAGAAAGAGAGAAAGAGAGAAAGAGAGAAAGAGAGAAAGAGAGAAAGAGAGAAAGAGAGAAAGAAAGAAAGAAAGAAAGAAAGAAAGAAAGAAAGAAAGAAAGAAAGAAAGAAAGAAAGCCAAACTATCAATATTTCTGAAAATGATCCATAAATAATTGAAAATAAAGCAGAAGGGACTATGACAAAGTCCGTTTTTGCACTGAAAAATCCCAAAATTTTGATCCCCTGTAGAATCTGTTAATAACTTTGTTAAAGCTGTATAAACCCCAGAGCTCTAGAAGTTAGATTTCAAAATTTGTTACATGTGAAAAAAAATAAAGGGATTTAACTAGCATTGGCACTGGAACAGGCTGCCCAGATAGTTTGTGGAGCTTCCTTCTCTGGGGACATTCAAAACTCACCTGGTTGAGTTCCTGTGTGACCTACGCTAGATGGTCCTCCTCTGGCAGTGGGCTTGGACTGGATGATCTTTTGAGGTTTCTTCTAGCCCTTAAGATTCTGTAGAATCATAAACAAGTATACAGCTAACTTTAAAACTTCCTTGCTCTCTGTTCCTGTTGCTGATTGTTGAGGTGTTCTGGGTTTTTTTCTAAGAATTAATTCTACCATTTCATACCTTTTATGATCTTCACTGAACCTTAACAGTTACATTTATGTTTCAGTGCTATATACACTTGCATTTCTTTCAACAGACTGCAGTGTGTACATATACAGGTACATAGTTTTGCATGCACATGGGTGCATGGAAAGCTCAGGAATTACTAATGGAAAATATTACTATGCTAATGTTTTAATGGCAACTTCTACAGAGTAAAGAGGTATTTAATACAGACAAATCAGCTCTCCTGGGACAACAGAGAAGTCAGTTCTTTATCCAAGCATCCCTGGGATCAATTTATGGCTGCTACAGCTCACTAACAAGTGGTTTGTCTGCATGAGATCATGCAGCAGTGACCATCCAAAATTTTTCTGGTACCTCAAACTAAACCAAAGTGATTTGGTTTTATAAGTCACTACATCACTGAAGGAGCAGTAGCACGATCAGTACCTCATTGCATTGCTCTCCTGCTAATCCTTCTGTACATCTGCAAGAGTGAATGAGAGTGGGAAATAAATGAAAAAGGAGTATGAGATATATTGATTTTAGCTGGCATGTGCCTTGACAGCCATCCAGTAGCTACTGCACAGCCTCGATAGCCACTGTACCCTCAGATAAACAAGGGAAAGTTCCCCGTTGGTAGAAAAGAACTGAAAAGAAAAACATGATCTCTCCACCATGTTTTTCATGCCAGTTACCATTGGTTCTGCAAAGGCAGCCCTGTGAGAGAATGGGACCATGACCTGATCAAACAGTTGTGATTCTGAATGCCTGGGTTGAGAGGGGAAGAAAGGAAGGATAAAGGCTCCAGCAGCTGGAGAAAAAAGAAAGGAAGGGACATGAAAGGGCTGCAGATTGCTGTTGGCAATTGCTTCAGCTGGTTAGGCACGAATCCCCACGATGAATTTAAAAACAGCACCAAAGCCTCTCCTTCTGCACAGCAAACAGGGCAGGCAGCTGCAGTTGGCATGGACCTCGTCACAGTGGCTTTGAGCAGAATTTCTTTGGGTCATATTGGGGCTCTTTAGCTTGGAGAAGAGGGGATTGAGGGGTGATCTCATTAATGTTTACAAATATGCAAAGGATGAGTGTCAGGAGGGTGGAGCCAGGCTGTTCTCAGTGATGTCCGATGATAAGACAAGGGATAATGGGTGTAAGCTGGAATGTAAGAGGCTCCAAAGAAATATAAGGAAGAATTTCTTCACTGTGAGAGTGATGGAGCACTGGAACAGGCTGCCCAAATGGGTTGTTGAGTCTCCTTCTCTGGGAATATTCAAAACCCACCAGGACAAGTTCCTCTGTGACCTACTCAGGGTGGTCCTGCTCTGGCAGGAGGGTTGGACTCGGTGATCTTTCAAGGTCCCTTCTAGCCCTTGTGATTCTGTGATAGAAAAGGGCTGGTAGGAAATAGCCTGTAACCTGTGAGCTCCTTTGATTCTGCTTAAAGAACTGAAGGTCTGATTTAATTATATGTATTCTACATATGAATAAGCAGCTGACATTTTACAACTTGATGTTTTCCTCTGAATATCTTTAGTAGTTAAAACTTGAATATCTTAGCAACTTTAAAAAAAAAAGCCCAAAGTTCAGATCATAATGAGCCTGCAGGAACAACAGTGACAATATTAACCATAAATTTATGCTAAGATGATTTGGAACTAAGTTACACACAGTTTCAAAGCCTGCACCTGGCCTTGGTGATGCCTGTCTTCTTTTTTTTTTTTTTTTTTTTTTTTTTTGTGGTTTTGCATTCATATTTTCCTAGGTTTCTTCATGCCTGCTTTCTCACACTCACATGAAAAGCCCACACAACCAGGTGGAACTGGCTCATTAATTGGCAGTATAAAGGAAATGGTGACAGTGAGTAAAGCTTGCTCAGCAGCATAAAGGAAAAAAAAAAAAAACAACAACAGAAACTGAATCAAAACTGAGGTGGGGGAAGAACTCTCTGAGTTGTAGTAATCAAAGAATTACAGTAAATGTCAAGGAGTGGAAATGTTTAGAAATATATAACTGTTGTAGGACTATCTTTTACATTCTTGCTTCATTTGCTGGCTATGGCCTGACTCCATGACAAGAAATTAAACTAGGTATTTCAGAGGACCACTGGGTTTAGTGAGATGACTGTAGTGTATGAAGTACCACTAGATATTAAGGCTTGTGCTCTAATTGACTTGAACTGGCATAGACAAGGAATATGTATAATTGTATCCTTACTAAGGCATTAGGTTTGTCAGGAATTACTGGGCTTACTTAATAGTGATGTTCAGCAAGTTAATTTTACATAAGCGAATGGGTGTTTTTCCCAGGGTAATGGTACGTAAAACAAACATCAAATACAAAAATAAAGCTGCATTATTTTCTTTTTCTTGAGGCTGATGTGCCTTAGATTGTTTCAAAAGGTAACAAGAGTAGAAACCCAGCAATTTCTGGGAACAGCTTTAGCCAGGTTTGCCACCAAAAAAAGAGAGACATATCCTATCCACTGAGCCCCATGGACTCAGGGCATTGAAACCCTCAATGATGCAAAGGATTACCTGAACATATAGACACCATCTTACTCTTTCATCCATTAAGAGGAACCAGGTTTTCGGTGGGGGGAGAATATCATGCCAGAGGAAACACAGTGCAAGCTAGGAATAGTAAGGTTTTTTTGGAAAGTCTACGTTCACTTGGAAGCAGCACACTTTTACTCTTTGGCATTCTTATAGGGGACTTGATGTACTTGTAACTGGAGCTCTGGCAACTGTCTGTGAAAGGGAAACACAGACACACTGTTCTAGTGTGTGTGTTTTTAAAGTGTATTCAAAAGGCATGTGATACTGCAGGAAGCAGATTTGTAAGGGAAATACAGATCTTTCATATTCTAACTGCCCTATTGTGTACTTTCATGTTCAGTTTGAAGGAATCTTCCCAGGATTATTAAAGCCTGTTTTTCCTTTGCAGGTTGAAAGTGTAGAGAAAAGCAGTGAATGCCTCAAGCTTCTGTATCTATAGTCACTACACATGAATTTATTAGCAAAAATATTTGGTTTTATAGCCATCTTGGCAGACTCCTCCTGGGATCTGAGAAGGCAGCACATGTTATAATGCCTATATTGACAGTAATAAGGATTTTGCATTTCAAAGAGATACATTAATTTTGTAGGTGATACACCTTATGAACAAGACTCTTCAGTCACTTTTCCAAAGCTACAATGGCTTTAAAATGCCAACAGAAACAAAGAAGTTTGGTTTTATGAATAGAGAAAGCAATCATGATTATGAATATATTTGGAAACAATATTTACAGATTAATATGTGATTTTTTTTTTTTCATGGTAACTTTTCTGGCTATGCTCTGGACTTACACTGAACTACTCTGCCTTTGTAATTGCAGGTAGATACATATCAAGCTTTCTTGATGGAGAGCTAGACACTTTGGCCTCAACTCTCCTGGTTGAGCTGTTTTAGGACGCACAGGAAAACCAGAAGTCATCCTCATAGCAGATGTATTTTGCTGAGTCTGGCAAACAATCTGCATGCAGCAAGATGTGACAAAATACAAAGGGTGCAAAATTCAAACCCAGCTCAGGGATGCTTTGCAGTATTCCTTTTATTTAACAAACACTCCTTGTGTGAAGAGGAAGATGCCTCTGTTCATGCCTATGGAAGTTTATGAAGCAAATCTTCTGGCTCCAAGTGAATTTGGAAGCTTTACAAGTTACTTTTTTGCAAGTGTTACCATAAAGTGACTCTTGTGCCATTTTGCTAGCATATTTATTAGCACCAGATTATATGGAAGTCATTAATTTCTGATATTTTCATTTATCAATGGCAGTACAGTATAGATACAGGTGTATCAGTGCAAGTAAACTCAAAATGTATTTAGAGTAGAAGATTTGTGTTTACCTAAACAGAGATCCCAGGATGGGAGGGGTTTAACTGCAATGCACTGCATGATTGAGTATTTTCTCTCTTGTGAATTTTTTAACAGAACCTTGGAGAGTGAAGGGTAAATCGGAGTATTCCCAGTGTCTGCTGTCAAGGGGGTCCTCACTCCAGTTGGGGCTTCTGAGACATGAGTTACTTCACCTCCACCATTCTCTTCTGCACGACATTTTATACCCACCAGGTATTTGGCCAAAAGCCTAAAGCTTAAGACAGATGAGTCAAACCAAAACAGTGCCCAGTATTTTTCCATTCCTGACCCTTCTCCACTTTGTGTGAGCTTTGGAGTAGCTAGCTGGCAGAGGATCATGATAGTGTCCTTTCTCTTAGCCCTGTGCAACTGGATCTAGCATTCTGACCCTTGTTTCAGGAAAGTTTTAGCCAAATGGATTCTTGCTGGACTTTCCTACTTATTTTTAAAAGGCAACATAAGTGTACAATGATTTTTTTTTTGCTGAAGTAAGAATTACATTCAGTGGCCATATCTACCATTTGGCTGGAGGGCTCTAGTGAGGTATTACTAAGGCATTAGTAGTAGACTGACAGGGAATATAGTCAACAGAAAAAAAAAATCTGCCTATGGAAAATTTTGTTCCAGTGTTCTCAGACGTGATGCCTGCCACATCATGTATGCCAGAACATAACACATGCTCCTCTGATACAGTTTTAGAGGGTGCATCAAAACCTTGGTGACACCATGAAACAAAGTAAAAGGAGGAATTTTTGTTATAATTTCTATTTAGAAGGGAATATACATTGAAGCTAAGCTGAGATGGTCTCCACCGGGCTGTCCAACATCTAAACATGTCAGGTAAGATAGTGTCATTTTGAGATTTTTTGCAAACGTGACTTATTTTTGACATTTGATGACAAATGTTGGAATGCATTATCGGAGGTTATGTAACAGCAAGACTGTTTGGTAAACAGCACAACAGTGAGCGATGTGAAACAGTGCTGACGTACCCTTCCCAAGAAAATGCTACTCCACCTGTCTGCCACAAAACTGCACTCTTTATTGACCTGAGCACAGTAGTAATAATAATAGTTCTTCCAGGGAGCTATAATCATAAATTTGCGGTTAATCTTTCTTTGTGTTCCCTTTTGTTGTACTGGCTGGAGGGTGCATGCAGCTAGGGGGCCAATCACAGCAATGAGGTCTTTCTGGCATGCATCATTATTTCCAGATCAGCAACTTTCTTTTGACTTGCCCTCAACTATGGCCTACTGAGAGGAATAATGCCTGCAGGGCAGATACCTCCTGTATAGCTCTTAGTCCCTTTGTGATGACTCTCCCAGATACTTTATTTATTTGTTTCTTTGTTTTTCAGTCTAGAAACACACTGAGAGATTTGTGCAATAGGCTGACTAAATCAAAGCTGTGCTGTACAAGTCTGGGTCTCAACAAAGCCAAAACATTTTGCAAAGTGGGCAGCAAAAAGTCTGCCTGAGAGTCCAGTATCATATTCTCCAGATATATAACATCACTCTTCTTCCCAGGGGCTAAAAAGACTCTAGAAGTTACAGGTTCTCACAGCACAGGAGTACTTCAGGTGTGTGTGTGGAGGATGGTGTTTGTCAACATCACACTTTTCCACATAGAGACCCTACAATTTCATTGCAAAGCACAGACATTGCTGGTATCAGGAGGTGTTTGCAGAGGCGCTGATGCAGAGTGGGGTCCTAAGTGCTGCTTGCACTGCAGCTTTGCCATGTTTCACCCAAAATAGTGCTGAACTGAATGCAACAAGTTAGGTTTTCCTTTCTGAGGTTATTTTGGACACTTTCAGAAATCTCTTTGTAAGCCTTTAACTGTCTGGTAAGGATCAGTCATTGAAGATGCTGTTTTGTTGTCTCCCCCAGGAAGAAGGGGCTGACCCTATAAAAAGATACTTAGTTCAAGAGACAATACTGTGTCTTTTTTAAGATTGTCTTCTCTCCCACCTGAGTATAACATCAACTGAAAGATTCACTGAGCAAAATCCTAAAGCACCAGCAAGTCTGTTATGGGGCTTTGTGAGAGCACTTGGGGCTGTCTGAGACCTCCATGCTCCTTCCTGAGACCCAAAATAGCCCTGGTGAGGGGAATTTGTTGCTGCTCATAGAAAAGCCAATCCAGCCAGAAAATCCTGCCTAGAGGCTATGGTACCATAAGAATCTCAGGCTACCCCTGTGAGAGCTGTGTTTCCATCACCAATCAATATTATAATATTTTGTGGACACTTTTCAGCTATAATGTTTTAATGACAAATTCAAGCTGGCTTTATATACAAAATTGAAGTTCAACTTTTTTTTTTTTTTTTTGTGCTGAATTTGTTTCAAAAAATAAGGAAGTAAATCTTTAAGCTCCATCCATCATGGATTTCCTCCACAGAGAGAAGATCATGTTGCAAACCTCCAGACAAATATGGAGTATTTCTACTGATCATGGTCTATTCATTGCCATTAAGATCTCTATGAATTCCCAGCTGTTGCAGACTAATACTGTTGTAGTATTACAATTTCACATTTGTAAGTTTGGTAGAGAGTTTTCAAGCTGCTGTCTGTGTGAGAATCATTCACAAGCTCTGCATTTACACCATCATTAGCATTGGTCTCAAAGGCTGGGTGGGCTGGTGATCTGCTTTATCAACACAAGGAATAAACCTGGATGTTTCCTCAACACAAATAAAACAATTTTTCCAAGAAAGATATGTTACTAGATTTTTGAGTGGGAAGCGAAATCACTGCATTTGTTGGATTATCTTGTGAGGACAATAGTCAGAGTGTCCAGAAAACCAGGCTTTATTATTGCCTCTGCTGATGGGTCACTCTGTAACCCAAGGCAAGTTACTTACCACCTCCTTGCCTGCATCTCCCCACATAAACTAAAGAAAATTTAAAGATCAATATTCTTCCCCATCCTTTACTTCTGCTGTGTTTTCAAATATCCAAGTGAAAGGCAGTAGGCAAGTGAAAAGCATCTCGCATCAGAAAACACTTCCATTGTTGCTGGTTTTACAGCAAGCTTAGAGAGGACAGCAACAGTTTGACACTATCACTTTGAAGAGTGAAGGAAAGAAGCTTTGCTGTTTGAACTTAAAAGGGATTTGTTTTATTTTGTTAATTGCAGTCCTTTTGAAAAATGATACTTAGCCTGCTAGTAAAGTGCTAATCAATGTTAGGATGTGGTACATTATGTAATAAAGGCTGATGTTGAGGAATGTGGATGAAGAAGGAATTGTTCTGAGGTGTTGATGGGTAAACAAGATTGCTGTAGACGTGGGCCACGAGTAAGCTTGACTTTGTCTTTTTGCAAGTTGTCTTGCTTTTTGTCTTCCTTAGGAGACATTTTGCAAGGTGAGAAACTGAGAAAAATCCTTCCCTTTCAGCCACGACAGAGATTCCCATTCTGAACTTTAGGTTTTTAGATGCAGCAGTCTTTAGGATACAGATTAATTCAGAGCAACATCATAAAAAACTTATGTAATGAACTGTCATCATTTTAAAATTGTAATTCGGATTCTGTTTCTCATAATGGAATTTTATCTGATGCTTTGGCTGTTTGTCTGATTGTAAATGGTAGCTTTGGTCCCATGTTGACAAAAAAAACACCCTTTACACTCAGTTCAGAATCATCACATTTTGATTTTGTGTCTTTAATCTCTTCAGTTTTCCTCCCCTTCATTTTTATTGTCCAATAATTGCTCTCCAACTATTTAGAGGAGTTTCTCAGTGGATCACCATATCTTCTGGATTTGCATTTAAGTCTTTTCCCTTGCAAACATATGGAAGATCACTTTACTGCAGTATATAGTATAGTGTATGGCAGACATCCCTCATCATTGCCTTCTGCAGCCATTCTTGACTTCTCCACTACCTCAGTGGAAACTCCAGGAAAGCATGAGAGTAACAAATCAAATTGCAAAGAGTATACAACTGATCGTCATAACTACAAAAACTTTTCTTGCGGCAATACTCCTGGATGCTTTTGGCTCAGGTAGCTGGAGACTTGTTCTAGCTCTTTGCTGGACTGCTCTTTTTGCCTACAACTCTGCCTGGGTGATTTCAGCACAGAAGCTATCTCAGCATGAACAAATGCATACCAGCCACTCCAGTACATTTAACCAAATGCAAACAAGCTTAAGAAATCATCTGGGAATAATAAGCATCCCATATTCCCAAATTGTGTTGTATTTCATCTGACCACCTAAACAACTGTGTAAAGTATAATCCTCATGGACTGGGAAGGATGAATCTGAGGCAAACAGAGGTACATGTCTGACTGTAACTTAGTAACAGGGAAGCTCAGCCATATTCTCCTGACAAATTCAGTGCTCTGTAAGGTTTGGGTTTTTATTTCTCCTTTCTCCTTTGTACTATACAAGAGGACTAGCCCTGAGAATCATAGAATCATAGAATGGTAGGGATTGGAAGGGACCTTCAGAGATCATCTAGTCCAATTCCCCTGCAGAAGCAGGTCCACCTAGATAAGGTCACACAGGAACATGTTCAGGCAGGTCTTGAAGATCTCCAACATGTCCTTCCAGTCATATTAGGAGAGTTTGTGGGCAGCTGTAGTATAGAATCAGGCTTTTCAGGAAGCATGTTTTATTCAAATATTGGAAAGAAAATCCTCCAGCAAACTGTGAAGAGGTTGCTCTCACGGTCTGCCTGAGCAGTACTGAGCATTTCATGAACCTTTTTCAATAGATTAGCTCAGACTCATCAACCACTGACAAGATGTGTTCACTTTTTAGAAGGCGATTGATAAATATGAGTACAAACAGTGAAGGAATATCCTCTCTCCTGGAAGAAAAGTAGGAAAAGATATATTGAAATAGCTAGGAGTGCTTACACTCATTACTCATATCCAGAGGAAGGAGCTGAGGGTCAAAGGAAGCACACTGAATCCAAGCAAGAGTGTGTGTAGAGTTGACTCTCAGTTGTCCATTGGCCAATATTAGTATCACCGTGCAATCAGCAGTGTTCCCTTATTTCATTAAGAAATGTCCAATGGAGCACAGCTGGATGAGGAACAGTTCTGTAGCTCAGCAAACTGCTGTGGTCACTGGGAAAGGCGTTGCAGCTTCTGTGCAGGTGTTTTATGGTTGTCTGCTGTTGAGTTGACATCCTGTGGGGAACATCTTTCTGGGAATATGGAGCTGGAGCTCATCAGTCTGATGCCTTCTGAAGCTTTCTGAACAGGACCTAGAGTACGTGGTGGTCACAGGGTTTATCTAGCACACTGGAGATGCTTTTTGTGGTGATGTGATATACAAGAGGATGAGGAAAAAGGGAAAGGATCATCCAGATCTCTGGTGAAAAGAATGTTTCACCAGGAAAATGCAGGTTTGGAAAGTGCAATTGGATTGTGACCAAAATGCTTACTCTGATGAAACAACATGGTTCCATCTTCAAAAGCAGGAAAAGGAAGAATATAATTTTGATATATAGAGGCATTCTAAAGTAGATTGTGTATTCTAAAAGTTGGTTTTTTTCCTTTGAAGAAATGTTTTTGAATTCTTGTGCCTTTAAATGTTTAACTCCCCAATCCAAAGGAAGAATAGCATTGGAATTGCACCCCACCCCCACCTACCCAAAAAAGCAAAAAACAAAGAGCCTGATAAGTAATCTATTTACAAATTTATCTCTATCCCTATATAATTTTTTGGCAACTCTTCTTGGCTTAAAGTTCCACAGATTAATAATTTTTGCATATGGACCATTTTTATGGTGTGGATATATGCTTTTTGGCAGTCCCAGTATTCCAGGGTTGCATTATATTTCACATGGAAAAGCAGAACTTTCCCAGATGTGCAATCATAGAATTTTGTGATTATTTTTTTTTATATTTACTTTGACATGGCCAAGCAAAATTTTATTGATTGTAAACTACTGCTAAATAATTTGATCAGCATTGAACGGGGTACAGAACTACTTCTTTTTTTTTTTTTTTGCAGTCTTCAAAAGACCATTAGCTATTTCAGAAAAATGCTGATGTGTGAACAACAGTCTTAAAAATGTCTTCTGTAAAAGCTCCTTTTGTTTTCAAAGCCTCTCTACTTCCCACACACATTCAGCCCACTTCTGGATATATATTTAAGGCAGAGAGAGCTCCAGGCTGTTTGTACAATGAAATTAGCAGGAGGCAATCTTTCATTCAGTCACACAATTGTGCCCTTAGAATATAAGCTATGAAAACAACTAATATGATAATGAAATGATTTGAAAAGATACCTAATAAAATAAACAGTTTCACATCATCTCAATCAGAAAAGTAATCTTACTTGAAGAAAGTGCCTTTTATCTTGAAGGCTTCCAGAGCTCCCACTGTTGCCAGCACTTTGCAGATGGCCAACCACACGCCAGAGCCTGGTGAAAAGCACTCCTCCCTGTGTGGAGGACAGCCAGCTTTCAGCATGACATGCACTGAAGCTTGCTGAAGAGGGGGAGCCAAAAGCCAATTTTGGTGTAGGAGATACAGGGCTATCATCAGTGCCATATCTCAGAAACATGGCTAGAACCAGAGCTACCAGAGAGGTGAGGTGTGACCCTTTTGTTGGTTAACCAGCATTCAGAGCTTTGTCTCTACATGATGATTCTCTGGCTGTTAATTTGTAGACACCACATTGGACTTTGCGATCATAACCTGATGAGGCTACAGAAATCTGCAACCTGTCAATCTACAGATAATCAAAGTGTTTCTATGCGACCTGATCTAGGTGGACCTGCTCCTGCAGGGAGATTGGACTAGATGATCTCTAAAGATCTCTACCATTCTATAATTCTATGATGCTATGATTCTATGAAATGTTTTACTTCAAGATTCACTTCCTTGCAAAATAAAAAAATATTATTCAAAAGGTGGCTTTTAGAAACTAAAAATATATAAAATGGAATGGGGAGGTTGTCTAACCTCTCTGTTGGATCAGAGTGCTGGAACATCATGACACAGTGCCATCATAGTTTTCTCTCTCTATTTTTCCTTCTTTGAAAATACACTTCAGCAACTGTTGGAAGAGAGGAGCAGCTTCATAGACTCTTTACCCAAAGTGTATCAGTTTCTCATAAATCTGATTTTATTAAGAATTAATGTTAGTGATTCATAGTGGTATTTCAGATTTCCTCTCTCTAAGTTCAGTATTTGTACTCAGGTTTTCTCCTGTTGGTATATATGAGTTTCACAGGTGCAGTCGAAAGAAAAGGAGAATTAAATTTCAGCAATCCCTGCTTTTTTAGCTCAACCCATTCCTTTTTCTGCTTCTTTTTGTTTCCTCAGCCTCACGACATGATCACAGACAATTGTGTAAGTCTGTTACAAGTAGTACTGTGAACTGAGACTGATGAACGGCACTTGTTCCTAAACAGCAATGATCAAAAGATGATGAGGTTTGATGTGCCTACATCTGAGACAACTGCATTTCCAAACACTCCAGAATCAGTTCTGCTAAAAGACACTCCACTCTTCCTGCTCCTTTAGGCTAGCATTTTTCTTGATCTCCTTCCCACCCAATATGCACTCAAAGCCACATTTCCACTGGTGTGTCTGTGTTTTTTTTAAAGTCTCTTGTAGAGAACAGATGAATTCTCCCTGTTGCATCCACACTACTGTGGATGAAGATGAGCACAGAAGTCAAAATGGGAGTCTACTTTTTATCCTGCTGTAACTGTATCTCAGAGGTAGACAATTGCTCTAGGCTTGGATTTTTTTAAAAAAATTATGTATATCAAAAGGGATCTTGTACAGGCAAAAAGGAGCAAGTTGATTTTTCCAAGAGCAGCTTGCCATTTTAAGCAATTGTTGGCTTAATAAGTGAATTAGCTTAAGGCTATCTGCATGCCATAATGATTGCATTTTGTAAGAAAAGACTGTGCCTATGGGTCTCAAAAGTTTCAGAGCCAAGAGTAGTCATATTTGTGGTCTTTAAGTCTCAACCCCAAGCTATTCTCACTGCAATAGATAAGGGATAGCTGATCATGGAATAACACTGATTTTTAAATAACTAACCACAGCAAAATTAAAATGACCCAGTCAAGTTATACAAAGAGTGTATGATTGACAAGATAGCTGTTCTTTGAAATGTACTGCAGGCACTAAATAGCATCTTATGCCCATAAGCTATTTTCTATCTTAAAGCCAAGAATAATGATCTGGCATCTGTTCTTCATGAGTGAGGCTTCAGTTCTGACGGCTGCAATATCTCCCTCTCAAATGCCTCTGGAAATGATAGCAGTGGTGTGTTCATGGGTTGTAATTATATCATGGTCTTCTTCTCTCTTTTTTTTTTTTTTTTTTTCCCCTCAAAGTGTTTCTCTCTAATGTAAGCAGCTGTGCAGGGTGGAAATGGAAATTTTCACCTCTTACACTTGTGCCTAGGTGGATTTAACTTACATTTGCATTTCCTCCGGGTGGGCAGTGAGACAAGGAAATGGAATATCAGCAGGTCCAATTTCTAATTTATCTTTGTCCCCATCAAAATTCAAGTGGCAGCTAAGATTTTGTTCAGCTATAATCTAGATAACTTTACCTAATGCCTCAGAGTTCAAACGCCTGCCAAGTTTTTCTGTACAACCTCTTTCTGGCAAGGAAATACACCAACTATGTACAGCTCAGATTCATAGGGTTGGGCTGTATGCTTGCAAGTTACAGATTCTGTGCAGTGTGATCTAGGCTGTGGTCTATGTGCATTGTGACATAAAATGTTGGGGATTTGCATCATGCCTTGGCTCTGTGGTGTGACTGTTTGCTTTTTATTTGGAAGGAGACTTTGTTTTGTTATTGTCTTTAGGCCATGGGATGGCTGTAGAAAATATGAATGGGAGATTATTTCTATTCCTTATTCTATTGAAGTAGCTAGAGCAAGCTTATAATTGCCTGACAAGTACTATGTTGCGATTTGATGTAGAGTATTGCAAATATGATCATGTAGGATTGTGATGCTCCTTGGCACAGCACGTCTTCCTCCAAGTCATGAGCTCTGTGGCAGCAGCAGGATCTGCCCGTAACACTTTGGCAGCCCTTCCCTGAATCACAACCATCCTCATCTCACAGAAGCAATGAAAATCAAGAAATGCTACTAAAATATCAACTTTTTACCATTTTTTCCTTTATTTTTTTCCCCCTAGTATATGTTGGAATGAAATCTGATGATTGCTCTTGGAACGTGTAAGAAGGCTTTGTAGAAAGCAAAATGCACCCTCTTTCAAGACTGGTGTGTTTTCTGGTGTTGCCGTGGCATTTTTTGTTGTGTTGTTTTGGATTTTTTTGGGTTTTCTTTTTTTTTTTTTTAGTAAAAAGGAGAATTGTAACTTCCTTTACACCAGCACATTAACATAATGCGTTCCTGCCTTCAGGTACTCTGTGTCGTTGTTATGAGTACATTTTGACATCTCACACTTCCAACACTCCCAAGATCCATGACAGAGCTGAATGAAAGCTTGACTTGGCAGGAGCTGTAAGAACACATAAAACCTGCCAGCTGTCAAGGATGTGTAAATGGTGATTTTGTTTCACTTTTTAATGAATTAAAGCAGGATTGAAATCTATCCAAAGACAGCATGTTTGGCCTTGCAAGGGAAGAAACAAATGAAAGAGAGGGATTTTTTTTTCCTCTTTTGGCACTTATGCTCATACAGTGTTTATTCTTGGTAGCACAGTACAGGACAGAACTACTCTACTGAAAAAGTCGAGGCCATCAGACATGAAACACCTTAGCAGGGACTGGCTTCAAGAGAGGAAGCTTTTAGGAGACTGAAAACAAAGTAATCTGCCCAATTTTAAGCCAAGCACCTGAAAAATGTAGCACTCATCACTCTTTTGGAGAAGGGTGGCAGCGAATCACTGGTAGAAGTAATTTTATGTGTCATTTACACTGTAGTTACATTGAAGACAAACTGAAATCTGACAGTTTATACCTTTTTTTTCTACCAAATGGTGTTTTAACTGCTATCTTACTGATGCTGCTTTTTGGAGTGGGGGCAAGTGTGTCTTTCACTTGTAAGGCTGGTATTAAACCATTTTATAAATCTCAGTGAGTGTGGTTGGTCCCTCTCGTTGCCTGGTCTCAAAGTTCAAAAGTAAGACATGCTGGAGTTTCTAGGAGTTGTCCTAAGTGTTCACACTTACCCTGTGTGACTGTGACACCATTCTCTGTGGAAAAATATTACAGTTCTGAGTTCATTGGTGTTGCATATTCTTAACCTAAACTTCTTGCTGTTGTAGTTAGCTTGGAAGGGGAAAAAAGAAACAAGACAAAAGCTGTTTTAGAAATTGTCTAAAATTGAGTTCCAACTGTCCTTCTTAGCTTCTTAAGTTTCGTTCTTGAAATATCTTTCACCATTATCTGTGATTCAGTCTGACTGTTTTGGAATATTGTATGCTCATGTATCTATTTAGTTCCTCAAATTGCACATGTAGCTGCACAGTTGCTCCTCTGGTGGACTCTTACTCGGTACCATATGTACCCACCTCTCCATACATATGTGTATTCCTCTTCAGAGGTGAAAATATGGTACAGGATCTGCCAGGTGGCACACCACAATTTCTGCTTAAGATTTTCTGGTGATTTCCCATTCAAGAACTAACCAACTTCTGCCGATAGTTTCCAAGCTATTAAGTGCTTATCAGTTATGAAGGTTATCTTCATACCTTAAAAACAAAACTGCAGTTTTCTTAAGTAACACAAGCAGAGAGAAGCGAAGTCTGTTCTTCTGGAAAAGGTAGTGTCTCACATGAAAATAAATTCATGTTGACTGATGATCCTGGGCCAAAGATCATCCTGGAAGGACAGCTCAGCTTCAGGCTTGGGTCAAGCCCAGTGCAAGCACATCTCCAAGAATGTGGGCTGAGCTGGCCTTTCGCGTAGTGCAGAAGTTGTTCCCGTGTGCCTGGCAAGAAGTGCATGGAGCAGATTAGGTCTTGAGATTTACAAACAGGCTTCAATTTATGCCTTGCGAATAGCTCTATTAATTCACTGTGACGTCTCAGGCAAGTCAAGCCCATGCTGTACTTCAGCCAGATGATTTAGACAAAATACAAGTGAAGAAATTTGTTCAGACAAAAGTGAATCCTAACTACTTCCAAAAACTCAAGATGAACCCGAAATTCTGAAGAAAAGGCATAACTCCCTTTTCCTCCCTTCGCTTCCCCCTCAGTCTCCTAAAAGTCTGGCACCTACTTACTTTAGCTGGAACAGAAGGACTCCTCTCAGTTTTCCAGCCTGCCTTCAAGTAGGAAGTATAGAAAATATTGCAGGAAAGCCTTTTATTATGAGCTTTCCAGGCAGATTTTCTGAATAAAGGCAGTCTTACTCATTTCAGTTATATACTAGGAATTATGAGAAGCTTCCATCCCCAGCTTTAATGTAATTCTTGAGACACAACATGTAATTACAGGGTCAAAGACTATTAAACCCTACAACCACTTTAGCAAACTTTATAGGATTATAAGTGATTGGAAATATATTGAAAGTCAGAAGCGTCTTCTCCTTTGTTTGAAGAGAAATCTTCATTTCTAGGAGCATGCCACTTAATGGCAGCACTTAGATGACCAAGCAGAGAGGATTAACCTTGTGCGACGAAAGACACCAGCTCAGCAAATAAACCCAAGTCACAACCATTTTCCTCATTGGAGGCAGTTGAGCATGTTCCACAAAGACTCAGAGCAGGTTCACTGTCTTCTGGATCCTGCTCTTGATTAACATCTTTTTTACCTCTGTCTCTGAAATGGAGAGAATCTATTCAATAGAAATGAATCCAACTAGTTATATGCCTGCAGCCACCAAAAGAAGCTGTGGGTCCACAACATATACACTCATTCATAAAGGGATGACACAAAGTGAGTTAGGCACTTAAATCTTGCTTTGAGAAGGAACCGGGGGGAAAGATGGGAACAATTGACTGGAAGGAAAAGCTGACTGGCCACCTCCTGCCCCACAGTTGCAGCACTTTTTATACCACCAACACACAACCCTGAGGTAAATGCTGTGCAGGGAAGAAGTCAACATGATTATTTACTCACCTGCTGAAGTGGTAATTTGTGCTAAATCATGAAAGTTTTAAGTTTCCTGTTGTATGAGAGGCAAAAGTCCCCAAATTAGGATGCTTGGTTTGTCACTGTCAATGAAGACAAGGTGCATAGTGTTCAGCCTCGCTTTCTTTCATGAGACTATGTCTCTTAACTGTGCTTAATCCTTTTTAATGAACACTTTGCTGATGAAAAACAGCCTACAGATCTCTATTTAAAGACAAATACTGAAAAACATGTTGAGAGACTGTGACTCTGTAAGATGGAGTTAGGTAAAAGAGTAGCGCATAAAGATGAGTGAAAAATAGCTGCAAATTAAAATGGTTTTGGTAATTTGTGGAAGATTTTTCAGATGAGTATGTTTTCTTAAATGGTAAATGTTTTGTTTCATAGCTATGAAAAGAAAAATTATGTGATTCTATTCTTTTCTCTAAAAACAGTTTATAACAGAGAAATACTAACACTGTTTTCAAAAACTTACTTTCTTTCTAAAGTCAGGAAGGAACACAAAGTAACACTGACTGTTTTGCCAGTTGGAAAACACTTAGAAAGTGTGAGAACGTGGAGAGAAAAAAAATCACGTCCTTAAGCTTTGTCTCTATTTTTCAGCTGGAAAAATACTGGAAAGCAGAAAAACTTTTCTTTTTTCATACATTCTTTACTTGTTAATTGGTTCCATAGGAAAACCATTGTCTCCTAGAAAAGATGTTCAAGAGAAATTGGAGTTTTCAAGCACTATCTGATTACATGCCTCTGTTTCACTTTTACTTACTTGACTGATAAGCAGCACATTTATCAGAATGGATATTTACACTGAAAGACAATCTGAAACAGAGTGGCCAGGTAGATCCTCCTGAACCTAACAATTTCCCATTTTTTACTGAGAGTTAATTTTTTAAAATAGTTTTAAATCCTCGCTTGCATACAAACAAGAAAAACATTTCTTTTTTAGAACTCCTCTTGCTTGGAAAACAGCACCATTTCAAACATTTTCAAGAGCAGGATAATGAACCCACACAACAAAAGTAAATTTGCAACTTGAATAATTATTCAGTGATTTTTTTTTTCCAGCTCAATTTGTCATATCTAATAGTTCTTATTTTACTGGTTTTAATAGTCTGAAAAGTTTGTTGGATGGCTTAAGCAAAGCCTCACATGACATAAAAATTTGACTTCTTAAACTGATGACCTTCCCGTCCTAGCATCAAGATTTGCTCAATGAACCTTCCCCCTCTCATTGGCAATTATCCTAATCCAACACTAGTTGGGGTAGTCTGGACAGCTGAGTAATTCAAATTCATTTTGCATATCCTTCTGCTCAAGTCACCATTTGTAAATTATTGGCCAAGGTGCCATACTTTCCCCTTATTCTACCAGAGACTATTTCTTGAAAGATCCAGTTCCTATAAAAACAATCGTAGGTCAAACCTGGAAGAGTGATGGAAAGACCCATTTTAGTCATGTGTTTTTTGGCATGGAATCCCTGAGAGTGCATAATCTGTATAAATGTTAGCTTTCTAAATAAACATAACCTCTGATTGCATGAAAGCAGGGAAAAAAGTTGAAACTTGTTCCTTCCATTAAGCAGCCTTTCAGAACCAGTGATTGTTTTGTTCTAAATCTTGACAAACAATAATAAACAACCAGCAAAAAGTAGCAATGAAGCCAACAGAGCTACCACAGAGACCTTATTTTGTTCCTTTCTTCAAGTGTGGAAGTATTGTGCCTGCTATATGGCCCACTCTTCAATTTGCAGAGAGGGGATGGGAAACTCTTCAGGACAGGTAGCTATTTTGTGTTGGTATGATGTGGTGGGTGCCCATAGTGCTGTGCCACCAAGCAGACCTGTGGGCGGTGCTTGCATTTCATCCATTGATGCCTGTGGGATGTTTCTGATGATGTATACTTTCCACGCTGGTCTGTAAAGATTATATGCCTTTGGCAAAAGCCAGCTGTTGGCAGTAATCAGACTTTGTCTGCTTTGTCTGCTTTGACTCATCTCCAAACTGAAATGGTCTAAGCAGGAATTTCTTTGCTTTCTTGTTGCTATTGCAGTTCACCATGATGTCACTGATATATGTAAGGATTAGGGAGTTTTGGTATAAATGTGACAGCAGGAGCATTTTGTTCATGTGTTATAATAGCCTAGAAAGTAAAGAGGAAAAAATATCATTGATCAACTTAAAAATGATTATATTAAAAGAGGTGTTCCAAATTTTTAGGGCACTGAAGTATTTTTGAAAGAGATGAAAAAGTGGAGGTTTTTCTGTCTATCATGTTATAAATGCCTTCAAAATCCCTCCTTCCCTAGCAATATATTAACGAAGGTAAGTCTTTGTCTGAGGCAAAGGTACAATATATGTTTTGTTTGTTTTTTTTAACAAGCACTAAGATGTTTTACTCCTTGTCACAGTATGATAAAACAATGCACGGTGCAGCGGCAATTTTAAAATTACTTTTTTTGTTGTTTTGACTGGGCTGCACAGTCATTGCAGGACCATGAAACTTTACCTCATGAGTGCATATTATTTTTCTTCTGAATGTGTAAAGACATCAGATCCAAACCAGGGAACCTAAGTTTAAGGGTTCCAAGTGGCAGTGTTCACAAATGGCCTATCAGAGAGAAACATCATAATAATAATAATAATTTAAAAAAAAACCTAAGCAAACCATGAAAAATAAAATAAATTTTAAAAGACCAAACCCTACACCTGGTTCATTCAAAACTCCTTGCAAATGGCTACAGCGTGACTGACATACAGAAGTCTGTTCATGTTCTGGCACAGATATATACTGATGAAGTTATCCCTTTAGTGGTCACAGGAGGTCATCTTTTATGTCTTTAGTCCTTTGCAAATACGATGTTAGGTAGTTCCTCCCACTTTCATGTGTACACATGATTTCATCACTTATTAACTATTCAGTGACTTTCATTGTGTCATGCCTTTTTGTGGTGTTGTTAACTGCCACTCTAGCTTTGCCAAAGGCTGTCTTGATTTCTAATTGTGAAAGAAGTGATGGGATTGAGGGAGAATGTGACCTGTGATCACTCCTTGTCATACAGATGATGTGTGGAAAGAAAGGGATAAGGATTAGCAGATACAAGCTATTGCTCTGTTCCTATTCAGAACTACTGAAACTGTGACGTGTAGTGAACACTGATTTCAGCACTACCAAGCCCATAATCCCCTCTTAACTCTTCCCAGCAGAAGCAACACTTGAAGAGCTCATCTTTGTCTCACCCAGCAGAGAGGTCTTTTGGACAGGAAAGTTGCACAGTCTTCCCTTTCTTATGAAGCAGGAGGTTTCCATACTTCCAGCAATATATAGGCAGGACACAGGTTTACCACAAAATAACTAAAGGCTGTTAATAACTGTAAAATAATGCACAATGATATACATCTCTGCTGAACAAGTAAAACAGTGTAGTTAAGCATTTTATAGCTGAAGTCAATGGAGAGCAATATACCACCATTCATTGGTAAACAAAGTCTTTATATAGTAAAAAATCCCAGAAAAGTGTAATGTAGGCAAGATGTCATTACTTGAGTGTCTTTTTCAGTGGCTACATGATCTTCCTCATTTTGGAAAAGCACTCAAGTTGTGTGAAATGCCAAAAATCTCTAAAGATGTTTCTAACATTTCAGAAAATATTCTGAGACTCATTGGGATGGAAAAATGCATGAATATCATCACTAAAACATGATTAAACATAATTTTCTCTGAGTTACATAATATTTAAAATTTTTTTAAGTTCAAAAGATAGGTAGATGAAAATATTTGATTTTATAGATGACTTGAAAGTTCAGATTTGCCCTGGAGGCATTGGATCCAGCCAAAGCAGATGCTGTAATAAAATGACACACACAAATACTTTAACAGGTTGTTCCTAAAGCTGGAATCTTGTTTATTGGAAACTCCCTACCTTTGGCAATTCTCTTCAGTTGCTATAAGAAATATTCCATTTTCTGTAGTCAGAGTGTTCATTTAACAGAAGCTCTGAGAGTGTGAATTTTTGTATTGTCTTCCAACAGCCCCCAAACTAAACAACAGTCATAAATCCATCCTTTATCCTTGTTTAGATATTAAATATTTCTGTTGGAGCTCTTTCTGAGACATTTGAACTTTTCAGGTAGCACTTCAGTAATTTGTAACAAGTCCTGAGTTAACTACACAGACTTTATTAAAGGGTTTCAATACACTTTAAGCTTACACTTTAGAATCATAGAATGATAGGGGTTGGAAGGGACCTTTAGAGATCATCTAGTCCAACTCTCCTGCTAAAAACAAGTCCACCTAAGTCACAGAGGAGCACATCCAGGAGGGTTTTGGAGATCTCCAGAGAAGGACACTTCACAACCTCCCTGGGCAGCCTGTGCCAGGGCTCCTACACTCTCACGGTAAAAAAAAAAAAAAATCCTTACGTTTAAATGGAACTTTATGTGTTCCAGCTTCTTCCAATTATCATTTATCCTGTCACCAGATACAACAGAAAAAAAAAAAAAGTAATGTCCCAACCTCCTGACATCCACCATTTAGATATTTGTAAATTTTAATGACATTCCCCCACAGTCTCCTCTTCTCCAGACTGAACAGTCCCACTTCCCACAGCCTTTCATCATAAAGAAGATGTTCCAGTCCCCTGATCGTCTTAGTGGCCCTGCACTGGACTCTCCAGAAGTTCCGTTTCCCTCTTGAGCCAAGGGGCCCAAAACAACACAGAACTGCAGAAGAGGCCTCACCAAGGCAGAGTACAGGGGGAGCAGAACCTCCCTCAACCTGCTGGCTACACTCTTCTTGATGCATCCCAGGACGTCATTGGCCTTCTTGGCCATAAGGGCACATTGTTGGCTCATGGTGTCTCTCTCATGGTCTCATGGACTCCCAGGTCTCTGAGAGCTGCTCTCCAGAAAGTCAATCTCCAGTCTGTACTGGTGCATAGGGTTGTTCCTTCCAAGGCACAGGACTCTGCACTTGTCCTTGTGAACCTCATGAGGTTCCTCTCTGACCAACTCTCAAGCCAATCGAGACTCCACTGAATGGCAGCACAGCCTTCTGGGGAATCAGCCAGTCCTCCCAGTTTGGTGTCATCGGCCAACTTGCTGAGGGTACACTCTGTCCCCTTATCCAGGTCGTTGATGAAGATGTTGAACAACACTGGCCCCAGAACCGATACCTGTGGAACTCCACTGGCCACAGGCCTCCAACTGGATTCTATGCCATTGATCATCACCCTCTGGTTTCTCTCATTCATCCAGTTCTTGATTCACCTCACCGTCCACTCACTGAGTTCTGAGTTCACTGCCTGAGCTCTTCTATGAGTATGTTATGGGAGACAGGGTCAAAAGCCCTGTTGAAGTCAAGGCTTGACTCCCTCTGATAATCATTATTTCCTTCATATGTTTATTAACATCCTTGAGGATGAGTTTTTCCATCATCTTTCCAGGGATGGAGGTGAGACTTGGGTCCTCCTTCTTGCTCTTTTTTGAAGACTGGAGTGACATTGGCCTTTCTCTAGTCCTCAGGCATCTCACCTGTCCTCCATCATTGTTCAAAAATGATGGAGAGCAGCTTAGCAACCACATCAGCCAGTTCCCTCAATACTCTAGGATGAATCTCATCAGGACCCATTGACTTTTGAGCATTAAACTTGCCCAACGAGTCTTTAACCTCTCCCTCATCCACCCAGAGCAAGTCCTCTGTTGTCCAGACCATCCTACTATGCTTGCTGGACTGGGCTTCCCGAGAGCCAGTCTTGGCCATAAAAACCAAAGAAAAGAAGGCATTCAGTTTGGCCTTTTCTGCATCCTCTGTCACCAGGGCACTCTGTGTGTTCAGCAGTGGACTCACATTCCCTCTAATCTTTCTTTTGCTGTTGATTTATTTGAAAAAAAAAACTTGTTTTCCTGGACAAGTTTAATTTGTACAGGGCTTTGGTCCTCCTGGTTGCAGCGCTGCATGCTCTAGCAATGTTCCTATACTCTTCCCAAGAAACCAGGCCCTTTTTCCATCTCTCATAGATATCTACTTTCTCCCTGAGTTGTCCCAGCAGATCTTTTTTTCATGCATGGAGGTCTCCTGCCTCCTTTTCCCCCTTTTCTACTTGTGGGGACACACCGATTCTGGGCTTGGAGGAAGTGGTGTTTGAAGATCGAGTGCTTTGCAACTCTCTGAAAACCCTTGAAATCTTACTTAAATCTGCTGAACTTGTCTTACACAACATGTAAATGTTTCCTAGCATTTTGGGTGCTTTCACTACAACTTGCTCTTGTTTATAAACTGAAGTATATAGAAAGAACATGTATTATGCATTTTATCTATAGCTCTTATAGATTTATATAAAAATAAATAATATACAGAATGTACTACATAAAATACAATCAGAAAAATGTATATAAAGAATGCATGAATTGGTGAAACTTGGACAATATGAAGTTAGACACCCTGGAGACTTAAAGGTAAAGAGACCATATGGTGTGTCACTGATGTTACAGACCACTGGAAGATGGATAATTGTGGAATGAAAATGGCCAGGCAAGGGGCCAAGTATATTTGGGCAGGTTTGGGGAATTTTGGCAGAGAGGTGTGACAGGCCTGGGAATCCCTACAGATATAGCCTTCCAGGACAGTTTTTCCTCACTCCCATTCACAGCATCAGCAGGCCCAGGGTGGTCGTACCACCACTGCTGGAAATGTGCTGCTTCTGCAGGATCATAATGAATGCAGGAGCACTCCCCTAGCAGGCTGCAGATGGAAAGGCTTTGTTTGAAGTTGGATCTATTTTCTCTGTTATTTATCTATTTTTTCTTCTTTTTTTCCCCGCTCCCTCTCCCCAGGTAGTAAACCACAATGCCATTTTAGTTTTTTTTTTAAAAAAAGAGGAGAAAATTCAAAGACACAACAATATTATTTTTACCAATGAAGGAGCAGGTCCAATGCTATGAGATGGACTTTCTGCCTCATTTTAATCAAACTCAATAGGGAGCAGAAGCACTTTGAAATGCAGATGAGTCCTTGGGGTCATTGGGGCTTTCACTGATTAAACCAGGTTCTAGTGTGGTCTGGGATAATCAGTGAACTTGTAGGAAGATCCAGGTCAAATTTTGCCTTTCATATCAGCAATCAGATTCTCCAGAAATGTTCTGTTTGTCAAATTTCTCAAGGAAAATCCCATAGTTTCCATCATCTCAAACCTGAAGTCTAGTGGCATTAGTTGTGGAAGACCCACTCCCTGGCAGATCAGATCTAAAAGCCATCAAGAAGAGAGCAAGTGAGCCTGGAGGTTTACTTTTTGTGCTCATTCCCTTATTCTGTAAACCTGAAATTTAAAATATGTTTTTTTCATTTCTTTGGATTTTAATAGGCCCTTTAGATATTTTGACCAATTCAAAGAACTTAGTAGCTACAGGACAGTTTAATGTTAAAATCTGAGAATGTTTCTAATGTTTCCCTTCATGCCATTATTTCTCACTGACAGGTAAAGGGAGATTTTGACACTGTTAATATAACGTAAGGTGTTAATCTTATAATCACCCTGTCAGCACTTTGTGTCAGGGTGTTAATGACCACCTTTCAGCCACTCAGAGCTGCCTGCCAATAAAAATAGTACCGGCACCTATCCAACCAGCAGCTATGCGGCTACTTTGCTTTTTCCCCAAAGAATAAATAGAAAATTTCACTAGCCATGTGGCTGTAAAGACGCTCCTCTCTACTTACACATTTCCTTTTCCTTCATTGTGCCCGCTGGCAGAAAAAAACAACTTTGATGCTGAGCTGTTTTTAATGTATTTTGCATGCTTTATTTTAGGACGTACAATTTATTTCTCAAGTTTTAAACAAACATAACACCTCAGAGAGAATAAAAGCAGAATTTTCAACAGCAAGCAGTACAATTATTTGCCATGGCTCTTTGCTGTATAAATGAAACCCAAAGACAAATGCTGCTTTTCTGTAATTTCTCAATGGTTGAGACAAATCCCTAATTTTCTCTCTGCACACCAGAGGGGCTTTTCCAACTTCCTGGCAAAAAAAAAAAGTTGCAAAATTCCAGATGACAGATTTTATATGCCTAGAGGAATTTTATTACATAAATAGCAAAGGGAGACAAAGAGAGGAAGAGGGAGAGAGCACACACTCAAAATAATAAACAAAGAATAATAAACATTCCTGCTGTTGTCTGTAGGGATTCCAGATTCTGCTCCATCTCTCCACAAGGCCTGCCTGCCTCTCCTTCTGTCCTGCTTACCACATCTTCCATCATTAGTATTCCACCATTGTTACTCTGAGGCTTGATCACAAATCCTCCACAATTAACTTAAATACAACTGCAGCTTAACTTTCAATAAGATGTGGGGAGGTCAACCATCAAAAGAAAAACAGTCTCAGAACCATGAGGAAATCCCATATTGCAAATGGTTTGCTGCTCTTACTGTCTTGTTGGGTTTGGTTTTTTTATTTAAGTTCCTATACATTTCTTTTAATCAAGTGACATGGCTGATTGGCCAGGGCTGGTTCCAGCATCATGTGCTATCCATCTGGATTTTATATGCATTGCATTTTCCCAGCTGAAGAGAAACAGACATACTACCCAACTAATTAGAACTCAGTCCCAAAAAAAGTAACATTTTGTTCCTAGAGAAAAATTTGTTTCTCATATGGGATTTTAATGCAGACCAAAAAAAGTAGCAAAGCATAAACAATCACCAGTTTCCATGTCACACAAAGCCAAAGATGCAGTCAAAATTATTTCCGTATTAAAACAAACAGAATTTACTTTGCCTTCACTTGCTGTATTTTACAGTGAGCATGAATGCTGGAATTCCTATTATCTTGGATGCACAAAGATATTCCTTATAGCACTACACAATGAATTGTGGGGTTTTTCCACAACCTTTCCATAGTATTTGGCATGCTTTGCAACAGCAAAATGAATGTGAAAGGCCAGACCCTCAAATCAGATCGAGATGAACTTTGTCTTGCTGCAGTCAGGCATTAATTTAGAGAATAAGTATGATTTTTGAAAAGCAGGTAATGAAATTGGGGTATAAGGCAATCTACCATTGATTTCACATGAAAAACACCATCAGCTGTGCAATCTCCACTGCAATTACCACCTGATGGACTGCCAGTCCATTTAAACAGCTGAATTATTAATAGCTGAGAATATGTCTCAGTTCTGCAAAATTTCTGCTGATAGTCTAAATATTTGTGTAACTGCAGTTAAATACAAGGGAAGGTTTAACTGGCACTTCTCTATGCTTCATATAATTCAAAATCCATATATACCAAAATCCATATACCCATATTGGTATATAGTATGCATTTTAAAGTGTTAGAGTACTGGAGGTCTATCACCACTTAAATGGAATTACTAGTTTATCCCACACCCCGTTTCACTTTTTATTTTACCTCTTACCAGGGACTCATAAAAATACTTGTACTTGGCAGAAGGCAGGAACTTCACCATCTGCAACAAGAACATTGGGTCAGCTGGTTGGATGGCAAATATGGATTCGAATCCACACACATGCATCCATAAATATTCATGAAATGATTGGTATAGAAACATGAGGCGGGGGCAGAAGGAGAGAGGAAGAGAAAAAACATCCCTTCCACCTGCAAATCCCAGAGCACTATAAATCAGCCACTTTACCCAGGTCTGCCTGCCAGGCAATTTTCATGTCCCAGCCATTAGCTGTGCGGAGATTTCAGAGTTTGACATGTTGATAAGGCTGAGCAGGTCACTACAGTTCAAAACAAAGAGGTCCAAGACTCTTGTCCAAACAGCTGTGGTTCATACTTGAATTTTAGCCGTGTGGACTGTTAAAACCTCAGACCCCATGTTCCCCAAGGAAGTCTTGCATAAGCTTTGTTCTCAGTTAGCAGAGCATAGAGAAAGTAAAAGGTTCAGACTTCAGCTGACCTTGGAACATTGAGAGTAAATGGTCAAATACTCTTAGTTATGTATATTTAACTCTTGTTAACAGTAACAGGACTAAAATGTACATCTTGAGGGTCAACTATAAACTCAAATTAAGCAAATCAGGACAAGTCAAGAACAAACAAAGAATGTTACATTTTACAATTTTGCTAAAACAATAGTTCTTCCGGAATTCTTTTAAAGGTGAAGCAAATCTGTCCATCTGCAGTGGGAGTTCAACTTCCCAATAGAATTTAGCTATTTACCAGCTTGTAAATGGCTTAGTTTTGATAAGTGAAGCAAGTCTCCAAGAACTCTTACGCAAAAAGGAAGCAGCTGCTTGCAGAGATGAGGCATTATGGTTACGGAAACCTCCTGGGAACGTTATGACAGACAGTGCTTGCAAACTGCAGAGATGTGAGAAGGAGGGAATGTTGTTTAATTTTGTGATCTCTTCTGCCTGGTAGGAAGTGGTTTTTGGAAATGAGAAATTGGTATGAACTCAAGTTGGTATTTGTGAAGCCAGAGGTTCTTCATTGACAGCCCAGGTGGTGCTTACATAAATGTGCCTCTTCTGCATTTCATTGGTGTCATACAGAGAATACTTCTAGGGAAGAGACTAGTTCATCCGTCTTGTCCTTAAACCCTTTGTTGACCCTGAACATTCAGCTGGTAGATATTTTAGAGGATTTTTTCTTTTTTGAAATATGGATATTTTGTAGGTAAAATTTGGACTGAGGTCACTAAAGCAATTGTATATAGTCATCATCTGGTCACAGCTTTCATTTGCCACTGAGCTGTCTTTGAGCAAATTGGCTAAATGGAGGGCTGAACTCTTCAACATCAGCTGTGGCATTCAGCCACAAGATGAATTAACAGAAGATTAATAGAGAGTGCATGGTTAATTCCCCCAGGACGTCCAAAAACTGAAGCCAGGCCTTCAGCAGCCTATCAATAATACTTTAAGCCATCTGGTCTCCTCACTGTCCTTCCCCAAAGAGATTTTCAAAATCAGCATAAGAAACAGAATTAAGAGTGGAATTTTTGCACTTAACTGAGTTATCTGCTCTGAGACCTGTGGGCCACAAGAGACTATTTCACACAAGACTTTGTGGGATGACAAGGAGTAAGAACACTGCCTTCTGCTTCTTTGACAGAAAGGTGGTTGTAAAGAGGAAGATATTCAAGCCAATAAAGTCCTATAGCAATATAAGCTGAAAACTGTCTGGTTTTTTGAGATTGCAGAGCTGGTCATAGTCCAAAATCGCATAAAAGCTGCCCCATTTACATATGAACTTCATAAAAAAAAAAAAGAATCTACTATCAATGAGGAAACAGAGCAAATATGGAACCTCAGGTATCAATAAAGCCAGGCAAGTGCTTGCTTTGACTCTCTTGGAGCAGCAGATACAAGCAAGTCCAAGAGGTATGTATGGTATCTCTGGGACAATGGAAGGCCTAACTACAGTTGCTATTGGGAAAGACAGGACAATGCCTCTTCTGAGGCTTATTGGTCACTTCTTTTTCCCTGAACTTACCAAGTTATCTGTTTAAGACCTTAGGTGGAAAAGTTGGTGCCAGTCAGTTGTTTTTCTAGTAAGCTACAGAGGGAATCAAAGAGCAAGCACCAATACAAAGTATGTCGTGCACATTTTAGGCATGAGTTAACTGACTTTGCTTGTGACACAGCCTCCATTATGCTATTCCTTAGTAGAAAACACTTGTAAAAATAAATGTCTCCATTTGACTGAAAAACCCATGGTGGAGATGATTTAAAATAGTAAAAAAACCCCAAAAACCCAGCAGTTTGGTTGGCATATATAGACACACATACACACAGTCCCTGGTGCTGTTCAGTTGAATGGGTTTCTTCAAAGACAGAATATAATATTTTCAGACCATAGTTGACCTAGAGAAGATGGAACTATTTCCAGCTTTGTCAAGTACTGTAATCATGAAAGGTCAGTCATTGTGTTCTATTCCTCCTCGCCTTCCTGACATCATTCTTTGTTGCTGGTTTGATCATGAGACAAATGTTAACAAGGTAATATTTTTAATTTTTTCACAATTTGGAAAAAAACCTTCTGCTGTTCTGCTTGCAGAATCACTTGGTTATGTGTAACTCATCATTCAAGTCATGTTATAGTTCTTGATTTGCTGAATTCATGGTTGTGATGCTATTAATCTCAACATTAATACATGGTTTTCCAAATAGCGTGTACATGTAAGGAAACAGAAATGCCTTTATTTCAATGAGAACAGAACTGAACTAACCTGTGGGCTTGTGATTTCTCCTATTTAATCCACTCAATTTAATTACATGTTCATAGAGCTTTAAAAACATCTTCACTCTTTTCTGCTTCTGGCACTCTCTGATACCTCTAAAATTGGCTTTTGTATATTGAATAATCAACATTGTATTTTCATTACTTACATTCTATGTTATGAAAAATCTTTTTATTATAATTCAATATCTTTTTCATTTATACCAACACCTTTTTTCCCCGTAATTCAAGATTGCCCATCATCTTTAAACAGGAGCTTCCTAGACAGTTAATAATAGATAATTTTCATTTTGGAAGAACAAGAAACAGAGCTTTAAATTACTTAAAGTGCTGTATCTTCAGAACGATGGGTTCTCTTGAGTTTGCTCAGTGTCTCAAACCATGTCAGGAACAATTTTGACCAAAATGTATACATGTTTTAAATAATAAAACAGAATGCATGCACACAAAATGCATTATTACAGTAGTGTCTAAAGTACACCTTCAAAGACATTGATGCATTTATGCTCCTGAATTGTACCAATGATAAACTGATGGTTTGAAGGAGTTTAAAACTTCATCCATTGCAGAGAAGCTTGTCAGTGTGGAGAAAAGAGAAACCTTGGAAAAACTGAAAGCTTCTACAGAGAAACTTGGTAAATAGGTTCCTGCCTCATTTCCTTTAATAATTTCCAAACAAGACTAGTTTCCAAACACAGCTAAACTGAGATTACAGGCCTGTTTTTAGTGTGTGTGACTAACAGCGGGGAAACTATCTCTTACCACGAGTTGAAAAGCATTGGAAAAATAATGATGACCCTATTATATCCTGAACGATATAAAAACTGGTCTGAGTAGTAATTTCAGACTCACCATCAGGATGCATACCAGTATTTTTCTTTTCTGTTTATCATATCTATATAAATATTCACTAAGTGTTTATTTGTAAGGCTTCAGTTGGCACTTTGTGTACACCTTAAAATTTCATCAACTTCAGTGAGTATATAACAGGATGCCAGTTCAGGCCTAAGGCATATTTCTTCCATTCTGAATGAAAGCTTGTTAGCATACTTCCCAATCTAAGCACCAGGCCTCTGCTGAATATTTATATTGGAAGCCAAAATCTTTAATCAAACGCAAGTTTCTAAAAAGACGAGGCTGCTTTGGAAATTCTGGTCTTGGTTACACAACGATTCACCCCTTCTCTGCACTCTTGAAGCTCACATAACAAACATAACACAATGTCTGAATCAAAGCAAGTAGCCCAAGTTAGCAGTGTTCTTTTCCTTCCTATAATTTCTGCCAATCTCAGAAAGGCATGTTTATTACAGACTTTTACAAATTATATGTTAACATAAACGCAAGCTAAGTCCTTGTCTGGAATAAGTTTTCATACTACTAGCATGATGTCTTCTAAAAGTACAGCTCAGAAAAGTGCATGGCTTGAAATAGAGTAATTTCAAGGGTAATTTAAGTTGCTATATCTTCAATATACAACTGAGAAATCTGTGATTGCTGAGCAGATTAGGTTTCTGGCTATTCTTAATGTGTTTATATTTTCGGAAACGGCCTTTGGAAGTGCTGTTAAGGCTGGGTTGAGGATTAAGTTTATTAGCTTTGCTTACCTTTGCCAGTCTTGACCTTAGGAGGATGACACTCAGAGACAGCTTTGATGATGCAAATGATATGACGCTACCACAAAGATCTTATTTTAACATGTTACTCTACCTTCTAAATGACGTTTGAGAGGAAGGGACTTCAAAGGTCTTTAAGGCTCTTCTCTTGTGCCAGTACCAGTGTTTCACACAAAACTTTTCATTAACTAATCGAGCTTCAGAGCAATGGAGGTTTTTTTATCTGGCTGCAGCAGTTTCTGACTGGTCAGCAATTTTTGAGAACTGTCATCATCTTCTGCCATTAGATAAGTTTATAGTTTTTTTAAATCTATATTGTCATCAAATCTTCCCATTTCCCCATTGGTGGTTTTCAAAGAAAATACCATCAAAAACTAAAATATTTATCGTGGAGATCCTACACTTATTCTTCTACCAGAGTTGATTATAGCAAGACCTTTTGATTAGAACTTTTAAAGCATTTCAAACCATTGAATTGGAAACAACTTCTATGTTTCTTACTACTTGAAAATCTTCCTGCAGCTTCTTATCCAGCCTTTGAGTCACCCTAACAAAAACCGTGAGCATACAAATACAAAACGTGATAGATCCCTAACAGTTCTCATGCTCTCTTCACAGCTAGCATGTTTAAGAATTAAATTAGTTGGCTTTTTTTGAAGGGAAGAGGTTATGGAATTATGTCAAACAGAACACTGCAGTAGAATAAAGCTTGCCAGTAAGTTTAACTCTTTTGAGAGCTTTATTGCTTATCATAATTATTAACATCTTTAGTTACAACACCATTTGGATATCATTAAAATAAATGCAAACAATCTTAGCCTATCCTTATGGATTTTTTGGCATCTTTTTTTGTCACTCAGTTCACTAATGCATCATTTTTCTCATAATCACGTTACGTACATTTACACAGTTTAGCAACACCCAATGTCCTGTTGAGCTGGAAATAAAATTACTCAGATTTATCACTAGATTGTAAATAACTTCAAATAAATGCTTGTGAACTGTATCTTCACTTAGTAAAGACTTAGCAGCATGTTCTCAATAACCAGCCTCTAAGTTCATGCTATGAACTGAAACCTGCTGGAACTGAAGCCATTCTCAGCTGGAGTTTTGCCTCTGCTTGGGTACCTGAGAGGCAACATTTCTTCTACGATATTTTTATGGCCATGGAGCAACAAGAGGAGGAGCAAGGAACCCAAAGTGAAATGAAGTCTCACATCATTTGAAAGTGATGTGTCTCTGTCCCCTGTATAATCTAAACTAGTGATTTATACTAATCTGTTTTGTCACTGAAACAGGCTAGAAGCACTTGCTAAGATACACATGTCATCTCAACTGTTAAGAAGGTAGCAACCATCTGAGAGGTAGGAATGAGAAGTTGGGATCAATACATATTTAAATTACTCCTCCAGATCCACAAAAGGATATCCGATTGCATGTTCACCAAGGCCCTTGCAGTACTGCCTAATTACTCATTCCAAAGCCAAGAACTTCAGTTGGGTTTTTAAATACCACTTTTCTAGAAGTACTAATTCATCTTAAATTGATTTCCTCCTTAGTGCAGCCAGATAACTAAATTACTTTCTTGCACAGAGTTTGCCAAATGGTCTTCCAAAAGCACACAAAGACTCTCTGAATTATAGATAAGGTCACTTAGCAAACAATACATTTCAGCAGATATTACACATAAGATCCCAAAGGATCATTTTTGTCACAGAACACAACACAGTCATGATTAATAATTTGTGTCTTCATAGAATATGTTTTGAAGATAACAGCAGACAAACAAACCAAAATTTTGAAATGAGACAAAGCTCTTCCTCCTGTTTACATGGGGAAAGGAATTTGAGGGAAGAAATTTTGCCTCTTCCTCTATAGAATAACACCAGGAAATCTATGTGGCAAAATTTTTATGATCTTTTTCAGTTTGTTTAATCCATAAATACTTCCTCCCATAGATGATATGTGAAAGAAAGATCAAGTTGAAATAACTCCTTTAAACATCTGAGGAGTGCTACTTGCTTTTAGGGGCTGGGTTTCTATTTTGTCTGTTTTGTTTGGATATTTTATGTTCAATGTGTGAAGTGACCAAGAAGATTTAATGAGCATTCTGTGTACCCTGAGGGAAATAAAGATATGCATGAACTTCCCAGTGGCTTCCAGTCTTTGTCAATAGGCTGAAAAGTCTTTGTTCTGTAACCGTTGTCTTAAAAATGTTAAACTGGATGAAGTGAGGATTTTCTGCCAGTCTGAACCTAAAACTGAAGAGTCCTATAGTTTAGATCTGGAAGAAAATATATCTGCTTAGTATTTGGGTTTCCTGCTGGAAATATTGCAAATTCTTCCAGGGTGAAGTCCCACAGAGGTCTGTAGTCTCTGGTAAACAGAGTATCCCTACAGACACATCTTCATACAAATATTAAACTATTTATTCTGTCATGAAAAAGCAGGAAAGTGTTACCTCTCCATGTGGGATGTCTGTGGTTGAGCAGTGATTCCCCACTCTGCCAGATGGTTACAACTCCACTCACTGAAGAGACAGACAAACCAATCTGATCTCTCTGCTGTTCCACGTGTGGCTGTCTCTGTGCTTCCCATTAAGAAGTATGCAGAGTAAAGGATTTTACTGGTTTTACCTTTTTGCTTGTTATTCATCTTCATTTTTCTCATCAGACAGTTAGAGTTACAATGATGGTAATTTTTTTTAAATGGCTTCATCAAAGTTCATGAATATATTTTACATATGTAAATGTTTTATGTATGACTTCAACATTTCTAGATGAAAGCAACGGTGTTATCATGCAAAAGTTAAACACATGCAATTGATGGCACACTTGAATGTCTCCAACTAACTTGGAAAATTCTTTGCATGATCATCACATGCATAGTTCTGTTTGTCTTAAACATGATGCATTCAAAATTATTTTTATCGTGAATAGCTTGACTCTTTCTGGAACCTGAGTTTATCTTAAAATTCCTAGACTCTGATAATGTAATCTTTTCCACTTAATTTAAAAAAAAAAAAAAAAATCCATTTATCAACACTCTTTGGAGTTTATCTCTCAATAAAGGAGCTTTTGAGAGTGTAAAAACATTCAGTACAGTCTCTTGAAATCAACAGCAACAACCTAAGCTCCAAAATGTTACCCTTTTTACATCTATAACTTCTCTTCATGTAAGAAAAAATACCACATTGTGATGCTCTGCCTATATCTGGCAAGTGCTTTGATGACAGAATTCACTTTCAGAAGTCAAGTACCATCTTGAAATGTTTCTTGGCAATTTTTGTCTGATTGGTAAATACATGCGTTCCGATAAAAGGAGGAAATGTTTTGTTGTGTCTAATAGTAGCTGAGGTCCTAAATTCTTACGGTGTCCATAACAATTTCCTTCTATATTTGACTTCATTCCATTCCAAACCAAAATCTTTAGTAATGAAAGGACATGTCAACTTCTGGACAGATTTTACATGACTATATATGGCATAATCTTTTGAATGGAACAGAATGATGAGTAATTAGTCAGTCATTGAAATATTTACTATGTAAAGCAAAATGTGAGACTTGCAACTTTCTAACTGCTCAGCAATAACTCAACTAAAAAACAACCTATCACAAAAGTTGCTTCTGAGATTATGGATTTTTTTTTTTTAAAAAAAAAAAAAAAAGACAAGAATTCAGGCCATACAGGTTTGGGATTTTTTTTCCCTAAAATTAAAGACGGGGGACATAATATAGAGTCTAATAGGATAGACAACTATGAATATTTTTATGTTCTTCTTATTCTTGCTTTTTTTATAACATGCCATGAAAGTTTGGGCCAGTCTCTCAGTATGAAACTTGGGCTCCTAAATAAGTATTTTGATTTTCATAAATGCTGAGCATCTGAAAGCTCTTTGTGTACTTCTGAGCATTGGATTTCTCTGTCTGCTCATCTGCTCTTCATTCTTTTCCAGAAACATAACTCTTCAAGCACTCATATTTCCGTATCTTCACTTGAATTTCCTGTGCTTTAGTTGTAAAAATACAAATAACATTGGCATTCCCACCAAACACTTTAGCACACAGTTTATGTGTTCCACCAAACACATAGGCAAAGAGCTTATGAGTGGAAAAGATTAATATTGCCAACAGGCGATCTTTCTTTTTCCTCTTTCTAGAAAGAAACCTTCTTTACCCAAACAGAGGAAGTGAATGCTTACCATACTTTTTTTTTCTGAGCAAACTTCTGAAGATACTACCACTTGCTGAATGTATAAATAATTATTTTATGTTAATCTGATTTCCATTAATTTTTTTCTAGATGGTCTACCAAAAAAATCCCTAAAACAAACAAACAAAACCCCACCAACTGACCTCTTTTGTTTTGATTTCAGTAGGGCTGAGGGACAGAGATTTCCAGCTTTTTTTCCAAAATTTGGAAAGAATACAGCAGACTGACATTCAAGCAGGCTGGTATTATTGGTGGGATTTCAGAAGAAGTCAGTACTGGCCTAACTTTCTTTCTGTGGGTGTCAACAGTGAAGATTTTATTGACTCATGGCAAAAGTCCTTTGCAAAATTCTCTGGGTTTTACCCACATGTTTTTATTCCTTTCAACCATGAGGGACCTGACTTGGTAACTTCAGCCACCTCAACATACTTCTCTTATGGTAACAACAGGCCCTTAGATGAGTTTATTGGAATAGTTTTCTGACCCCAATGTGCAGATGCTTTTAATAGCATCCTTAGTGTTACCCTTAGCATTATCAGGTTCTTATCTTTCTGGATATTGTTGATAAATACAATAGAATGATTAGATGACCAAGTAAAGATCAGAAAAACTAGAAAGAAAGGCAAAAAACATTCTGTAAACTCCTCTTACTTTTCTATGCTCTGTTTAGATTTACATAACCTAATTATCAGTTAAATATTGAGATATCTGCTTGTGTCCACATTTAGAGATTTATCTCTAATAGCTACAAGTGCAAAACCTTGTATCCAAAGGGAGTTCTGAAGGCTAACAAATGTGCACCAGACACTTCTCATGAACTGTTGCAAGGACAGTGAGGTGTTTGCTAAGGCCTGCTTGCCTGACTCATACGATGGCTCTTCAACTTCCACCTTCCTTGTCCTTTCGTGCTTTTTTAAAAAACATCAGTGAGATTCTGAAGTGATTTATTCTGTATGTCATCTGACAGTACATGTGCACAAGTCTGTTCAGTAGCTCAGATCAAGAGACCCATAAAATTCCCAAGGTCTAAAGTCCCCAGAGCTCCCAAGACATTATGTCTGAGGAAGGCATTATTTCGGCAAAACAAAGAGGAGGAGAGACACCATAAGCAGGCATGCATGTCTTGTCTTGTAGACAGGTCTTTCTCCCAAATGTCTGGTCTTTGGGAAAGGTTTAATTACTGAAGCCTTCTGTTAGAGAATAAAGTTGGCCTAAATATGTACCTATTTTTTTATCTGTGCTACATCATATGAATTAGCAGCAAAAAAAAGGTGTAACCTTTCAATTTTTAACAGCTGCAGTGGATAGCACTGCAGTCAGAAGGTTATAAGTAAAACTGACTAGCTGGAATAACACAAAAGAGTCACTACAATAAAATATTGATTCACTCCCACTGTCTCCTTATCCTTCCTTCCTTTCCAGGCCATGCCTACAAATAACAAATTGATGGAATTTCAGAGGAAAGAATAACACTCGCATTTTTAGAGCAGCTAAAGGAAAATTTGTAAAGTGTAGTAGACAAAATGCTTTATGAATGTTGACCTTACTGAACAATCTAGACATTCAACATGGAATGTTATCTGCAGCTGTTGCAAAAATGTATCAAGAAAAGGCTTACATTTTGCAGAGACGTGTCTATTCTGCAAAATAAAGAATTTATGTTAATATTGCAATGCAATATTAAGCCAGGAATATATTAAAACTTAGGGACAGCATACAAGTTTAAAAGTTTCCATTCTGAACTTTGGAAACTGTTCTTATAAATATCTAGCCCAGATGCAAGTTCGTCTCAAGAGTACACATAATAATACAAGGTGTGAGTAAACTTTCTAAACAAAACTCTCAATTTGTTTTGGATAGTGACATCCTTGGAGGAAAGAAAGAATTTAATTAAGAAAGTATACAGCATCGCTCTTCATAAAGTTGTCCAAGCAAAACAAGCCATAAATCAAATTAGTTTTAGTTTTTAACTCTTGCAATGTGTGTGGCAAACACATGCCAAAAAAGAAAAAAAAATTAAAAAATCTTGCAAAACAAAACACTATTGCTAACAAGTGAAATTTTGTGATGAATACAAAATTAATTGAGAAACTGAAGTCTGGGTCATACCAAAGCCCTTCAGAAAGTCAGCTTCAGGGAGTACCCATGAAAACATCCTTCTCCATGCCACTGTGGTTCTTTTGTACCCTATAGGAGTATTTATAAAGATTCATCAGCCATATCATTAAGCAAATAGTGTAAACATGCAATTATTCAGCAGCTTCCACAGACAGATGTGTCCTTCTCTTTTACTTAATGTTTTTTTGGCTCCTAAAGACATCCAGACTCTTTGTTAAACTTTGGAAAACAAATTTATCCCATATAAAAGTCCATTTATTGCCAGTCATCTTAGTGAATGTCCATGGATGCAATACAGCAATTCTTTATGATTTAATCCATTATTCAAAGATGGAAAAAACCCAAAATTTCCTTGCCAGCTCAGTCAGTGTTTTGAACATCTGGATAACAATAAATAGAAAATCAAATCACTAAGAACTTTTATCTAGGTAGTAGTATATAAAAGCAATCTAGCTAGACATTTACCTGAAATTAACAGCATTTTTTTTTGCCTTTGACAATCACTTTAAAAGTTTCATCTCACAACATTCCTGTAATTAGTGAACACTCTGTAATAAAATATGTAATTCTGGGAAGAATATGTAGTAATAATGTTCAATAATTTGTGTTCTTGTTTTAAATGAGAACAGGCCTTCACGTTAAATATGGACCATTTGACAAAT
The DNA here is from genome assembly GCA_013401255.1 of Urocolius indicus. NCBI lineage: Eukaryota > Metazoa > Chordata > Aves > Coliiformes > Coliidae > Urocolius > Urocolius indicus. The sequence continues at coordinate 202,213 of WBNH01011975.1, read as the reverse complement.
TTCTATAATACATGAATCAGATATATCAGAATTCACTTTGGAAAACTGCCAAGTAATGATGCATTCAGGACTTTGAAATTAAAGTGTCAATTAATTCAGAAAAATGTGACTACAGAATAAATGTTCTGTATGCAGTCATTAGGATCTCTGTTGCTCAAACGGACTTTAGAGTCAAGTTGCTTACATTTGAGAGTCTAGGCATCTCAATTCTGGAGAAAGATGCCTTTTAGTCCTTCCAATATGTTAATGTATGCAAATACAGAAATTAATTAAAACGCCCCAAGATTTTTTTTTTTAATATTTATTAGATAAGAGGAAGGTGTTACTATTTAGCTGTGATTTCATTTCAGTGATTTCTTAAGCAATTACATCCCTGTAGGAAAATTGTAATTGCTATCAAGTGAAGAAACTTTAGAAAGTATAAAAATTGGCTTGAATTTTCTTAAAGCCAAAGACTGGAATGGTGTTATTTTCATCTGCAAGAATGATCTTCATCTGTTAAAATGACTCTTTCAAAGACAAAGCCCTCTAGTAAGTTTAGTATTTAGTGCTGGAAGACAATTACACTTCAGCATAAACATAATAATTTTTTAATTATTATTATTTTAAAATGACCAAATACTTGGTTTATAACCAGGTCATTCTAAAATAACATTTGCATGGTTACCACTGAACTGGTAATAGGATATAGATTTACTACTTGTCTGAGGAAAATTAGTCCTTGAATCTAACACTGTTTGATATATTAAATAATCTCTACACTGAAGAGAGTAGACATAAGAAAATCAGGAGTGATCAGATTTTTGACTGAGATAGAATATACAGTATTACTTCATTTATGAAGTACAGGAAAGGGGAAGATGAGAGGGGAAGAAAGAAAAAAAAATTGAGTTCTGTTACAGTAGAGCAAATATGAGAAAAAGAAAAAGGCATTTGACAACCTTCAGCTACAGAAAAGTGACATATCTCTATGGGACTTACATGAATGTACTACATTTTATGTTCTTAGATATGAAAAATGAGTTCTTAGGAGACATGGGAAGGAAAGGCACTCAGATGCTCATGATGGAATTAGAATACAAAAAAGAGCTCGAGAATACAAGACCTGCTGAGGGAGAATAAGACATCGAAAAATGAACCAGATGACACAAAAAGAGGTATTCATAATGCTGCAAGCTTCAACATTATGTTTGGATCAAAAATATAAGAAAAGCAGTTTTATGTTACTCAATGGATACTTGCAAGACCCTGTTTCTAGTTTAGGGCAAATTCCCTAGAAGGAATAGCTAAGGTTGGGAGAAGAACTTCGGATTTTCCAATGTTCTTGGCTTGAAGGTCACAAAGGTCTGACACAACAAGCGAGCAGAGAATCTGATACATCAGTTCAGATAAGGTAAATGGCTATGTAGGGTTTTAGTCCATAAGTCAGAGGTACTAAGATGACAGAACTGGTACTGGCAAGATCTCTAAGAAACAAGTAGGCTGTCATCATCTTCCCTTAGGCAGTGCTGTTTCCATAAACACCTTGCATCAGGTTCCTTCAGAGAAAACTGTCTTTGCAGTTTTCAGACACCAATATCTCTGAAGAGGGAAGTCTGTGTATGCAGATCTGACTGGTCTCGTGCACGTAACCAGCCAGCTACTTAAATAAGTGTTTTGCTCAGACATGTTATGGATCTGCACATATTTTTAGATGTGTACAATATGTAAGCCTAACTTTGACAATTCAGACCTTTCACAATGAATAGTTTAGTATGTCTCTTTTCACCCTCCTCCCCCATGCCTCAGCCTTACATGAAAGCAGAGGCCACATTTGGAACTAAGCCTGTTAAAAATGATTTGGTTCATCACTACACTTGGAGCATAAGTAAAAATACCATACTGTTGCCTTGGACAGCAACATAGCATGACCTAGAGGTTAGGATTAGTGTACTTATTCTTCCAGAGTCTTTTACTAAGTGGACAAAGGTGCGGTTTGGGTCTCATCACAACATGTCTAACATCTGGGAGAACTGCCACTCGTCAGGCCAACCAGCACTCTGCTGACAGACAAAGTGAGCATTATACTGAAATGCTATTCCTCAGCTGTTTGCAGAATTAATTTCCCAATAGAATTTTCTAATTAGTTGGCTTTTTCCAGCTCGTTCCCCACAGAGGAAGCAGAAAGGAAGCAAAAGGCTAGCACCTGCTCCAAAAGCTCTGGCTGGGGAAAAAAAAAAAATAAGGATGACATATACAGCAAGTATTTAGGCACTAGAAAGTCTTCTATCCATGCAGCTGTGGGGATGAAGTAACTCTGTTTGAAAGCTTAATGGAGATTCTTCTGTGGGCAAGAATTTCCAGTGGCTAACATTCCAGACAGTTAACCACATTACTGAGGGGAACAAAATAGGATTTGTTCAAACATTTAGAACTGTCTTCAAAAAAAAAGCAAGAAAAGAAAGAAAAAAACCCCTCACCCTGATCTGTAGAAAAGACAGACAGATGAATTCAGTCCTGAGGATGACTCTACATGTAGCTCATTCATTCATCTGTGGTTTACCTTCAATCATTCTCTTTTTCTATATAATTTCAAATTAAAATTCATTATTACATTACAATGCAGTGTATGATATTATCTTAGAAGTAACAACTAAAACAACAGAGTTTGATCCTAACTAAAGTGAGTCATTGGAACAAAAGAAATAACGCAGTTAATGCTTTGAGTTTACATGCAATGTGTCACTATACAGGAAGAATACCTGAGATGTACTTCATGGAAAACAAAAATAAGAGCAAATCAGTCTGAGAGAAGCAGTTTGCATTTCTGACTACACAGGCACTTCCCAAACCAATTTTAAATACTGAATATAATGGAAGATGATGGTCTACTAAGAGTAGAACACATGAGGGGAAAAGCTCCCTTATTATGGATATTAGAATAAATCACAATCACTTCAATAAACAGTTCTCATTGTCTTTCTACAGTGGCCATACAAAAGAGTTGACAAAGAACTAAGGTTTTAAAAAAATATTATAGATATAATCTAACTAAATTAACTTGATTTATGTTTTGGTCAGCACAATATGTGAATTAGACCGAGACATAAGCAAGATTTACCAATTAATAAGCTAGATCAGTGTTTAATTATATGGTATTGTCTAATTTTCATGCAATTGTAAGGCTTCCTGAATCTTTTTCAATAGAATCAACTAATGTTAATTCTATTGTTGACATATGCATATGTATCAATGTATAGATGTGGAGTAGGTTTTTGTGTGATTAAAAGACTTTTTAGTTAATAGCGTAATAATTTCACGCATCAAGACAGAGTGTTACATTTTTATAAACTCAGAATTTTCCAGCACAGTTGTAGATAAACAAATGCAGCTGAGAGTCTAGACAGGAGTAAAGGTTCTGTTAGACCAGAGGAAAAAAAAAAAGAGATAAAGTTGCCTACCTGGGACAAATGTCCAGACCTTGCTGCCACTCCCAAATAAGATTAAAATAAAAACCATTAAACAAAAAGTGGAGATGCAAGGTAAGGCTGTTCCACCTTCTCGCCAGCAATGCTTGGTGATATTCTCTGGTATACTGCTTCTCTGAGGAAAATTAGTGTATGACTGGCATTTATCCATGTCATATGAGGTGGCTAACGTTCATTTCAAATGTCTACAATTATTTCAGATGTTCCTCCAAAAGCCTAAATTGAAGAGGATAATTTCAAACTTCAGAAAACCAAAGTAAACAATACTCATTTCTATTCCTCGGAAGTAGTGCAGCTAAATTCATCCATGGCTTTGAAAACCTCCCATGATACTTTAGTCTGGCCTATGAACTGCACCTGTTCTTTTTTTCTTTCTCTTTTTTGGTTTTTTTTTTTGGTAGAGGGATCTATTTCCCCTTCAGTAGCAGATGTCTGGCTTTTTAGGGATGCATAGAATATTTCATTTCATTACTGTCTAGGCATTTCAAATGGAATAAAATTATAACCAAAACCCTCATCCAATTATTTCCTCCTTTGAAATGAAAAGTAAATAGTGGAAGGAGACTGTGTACTTGCAAAGAAAAATGAATGATAACTCATAGAGAAACATAATCCAAAACAGTAAATCTGTTTTCCTCAAATAATGATCTGAATTAATCAATTGTATAGATATCTCTTTATTCTTTCACTTTGACAAAAATGTCAATATCATTTCCTTAAAAGGAAAATGTTTCAATAAAATAATTTTTACTTACTCTAATTTGAGTGTAGACTTTCTGTAAATATAAGTATGTATAAGCTTCTGCAGACAGAAGACCTCTACTTTCAATCATAGCATTCAGTTAAATTTAATTTACCTGTGGCTCATTCAAACAGGCTTTATTTTTTTATTTTTTATTTTTTTAAGGTGAGAGTGAATAACAATTTGAGTGTAAAAAAGACATATTGTTCTCATACTATTACAATTGTGTATATTTTTAAGTAAATCCCAAATTAAGAAAATAATCTAAAAAAAAAGATGTTTAAAGAAATAATCTCTTTTTAATTACTACACAATGCAATTAAAAAGATGTTAAAACTAAATGTAGTTGTGCCCATTACCTTTAAAAGCGTGTTTAGGGATTTTATATTAGATGTGTTCTATTTTTCTTTTGATCAGTTTTAATTAGTTTTTTTCTGTTAATCTAAAACATGTGAAGAGAAAAAGTCTGTAGAATGGAGAAGAACTATTTTGTCTTGAAAGTATCTAACTTGTTGTAAAGAATCCTGTTGCACTATAGTGTAACTGACTCAACCCTTCTTTGTCTGTTACCAAAGAAAGGCAAAAAAAAGTCAATTCCTGCACCTTCCTAAATATTTAGAAAAGTACTGCATAAATCACTGAAAAGAAACATTTTACTCAGACACTAGAATATTGACTCAGAAACCATCTTTTACTAACTGCTATCTTAATGCCATTATTGGTTGATGTTATCTGTTTTTTAGGACAGCAAAATCTCACCTATGCTAAAACAGAAAGGCAGAAACATATTGTTTTGGCTATAACTTTGACCAATATCTAACAGTGTTGAGCACAGAATAAGAATCAAAATGTAACTTGTATGGTTGGATGTCAGTCGGGTGACATGTTTCAAAGGCCTGCAGTTACTGCTCCCTTTCCTCTTCTTCCACCTTCAGCTGGAGAAGCAGCTCCCAGACATACAGTGGATCCTCGCTCTCATTCTTTCTTGCTTGCTCCCTCTTTTTGCAATCATCTCTTTCTCCTTCGAGATGATTCATGCTGTTTTCCCTGAACATACTCATCTGGGCTAGTGTTGTTACACAAACAGCACGTAGCCAGATCTCAAGTTCCTGTGCAAACTCACTGACCACCTCTACTTACAACATCAAGCACAGCAGCCTGAGAGAGGCTAACAGGTTACAACGTGCATATTAATATTGCTTTATTTTCTCATATCCTTATCTCTAACAGCAAATCTATGTAGCTCAGGATATGAACTGCAAATGAGAGATGAGGAACTGGTTAGTGCTTATGGGGAATGATGGAATTTGAGATTCTGAGATGAAGAGGGGTTGCTAGGTTTTCTGTGGTTGTCTTTTTCTAATGAGAGGACTGACTGATGTTTATCAGTTGACCCCTGTTTCAGGTAACGGAGCAGTTGGCAGGGAACTATTCATACTCATTCGAATGAGTGAGTTGGAAGTCAGATTAACTTCTGATTTCCCCAGTATTATTTGTACAAGCTCTTTATTGCTCTGGGTAATTCTCCACTTCCTGGTTTAGGAAGTGGAACTGACATCCTTGGCAGCATCACCAACAGCTCACCAGATTTTATTATGTGAAACAACATGATGGCCATAGATTTACTCATCCTCTTACTATTTTTCAGTGGTAAAGTTAGGCTTGCTTTGTTCTAACTGCACAGGAGTAATGCACAACTTGGTTATCTAAGAAAGATTTATGTTACTTGGAATAATCAGGATGTTACTTTAACCAACATTTCTGTGGCTAAGGCAACTGCTGTCTTCTTTCAGGAGCTGAATGTTTGTGTAACAAGAGTGGCTTTCAACTCTTATGTGTACTGGCAGACCCCAAAACTTTTCTCCTGTGACTGGAAGGAGTTAGGATACTCTTTCCTTCTCTCTCCACTGATAAGCAAATCATCTGTAGGATCTTTAGGTTTGTTTCCTCTTTCACAGCCTATTAATTGTCACTGTTTTGTCTCGCTTGTCTGCTGCAAAGGATCCTTGAAGTGATCCATCAGAAGAACAGATTCACAAATGGTTTCCCAAAAGTTCCCTCATTGCATCTATGAGCCTGATCCCAACAGACTCTGCAATTACAGGTGACAGTCAAAGTAGAATAAATAATAAATTACCACATATGTTCATTAGGGTTTCTACTAGGCCAGCAAACACGTTTTCATTGACATTTCCTTTTCCACTCCAGCTATTAAACCTCATATTTCACATATCTGTATAGAAAACCAGGTTTAGTTTCCGTGAATAGGTCGCATTATGGGTTTTTTTATGTTATTCAATATCCTACAGGCTTTTATCCAAACTAAGCAACTAAAATAAAACATGGCTTCTGTCCCCGAGATGGTTTCGTGGCCCAGCTCTCCAACTTTCTCTCCTACCACAAACATGCAACAAAGTTGTGCAAGAGCCGAGGAAGGAATGGTGAGATCAGAGCCGTGACTACAGACATCCTGACATGGGGATCTGGCAGCTATTCAACACAAACACAATTAGAGGACTTACCCTTGCGTGAAGTATTTGCTTTCTTGATAGTCACCAGCTTTAACCTCTAGGAATGCTTACGAATCAGATAGCGTTCCTTGAGGAGGGTAAGCCTTTTCAAGCTCCTCTGTCCTGCTTTACCCAACACAGATATAAAGAAGAAAGAAATTCCATTATATCATACAACTTCTCCAAACGAAAGTATTTAAAAGGAGTGAAGAGTTGTGGTCTCAAAATCCCTGCCAAAGATTCAAGAACAGATCACATAGTGCTTGCTCCTCTTCCCCTCCACTGCTATCAGCAGGAAAAAATAACACGACCAGAGACAAACTTTGAAATTCACTCCAAGTGAGAAAGTAGGGGGCTTCCTGAGTCCTGTTCGTTGTCTTTGCATTAATTACTCTGGCAGTGGTGATACCACAGCACAATGGCAGAGCTTGACGTGTCTTAGGACACTCCAAGGTTCTGTGCATCTGCATAACTCTTTGTGAAGTAGATACAAAACGGTTCATGAGTTTAGAAAATATGGCCTAGCATATATGGGTGTTATACAACTTACAAAGTTTGAAGCATGACAATGCAGGTATTTTGGTAGATTTATTCCAATTAGTGGTAAATCCTGGGCTTTTCACAGAGGAAACAAACTCTTAAAAATGGCAATAACAGCTGACCTTGTATAAATTATAATCTGCTGGCAAATAAATCAAATGTCAGTCTGGGGAAGCAGTTACAAAAGGAATTTCTTCTTCTAAAATGCCCAAGGATTTCAGTTACTCCTATCTCAAGCTGCATTGGTGGCACAAAAGAACTGAACAGAAGAAGTACCAATTATTGTAACCTCAGGAGTGCCAACACAGCAGTACTGAGGGGAAAGCTACTTTGTGGGATTCCCAGATGATGCAATGCAAAACGCCATCACTACTATTGCAGAGGTACTGCAATTTACAAAGACACTTAATGGAGCAAATTAGCCAACCTCATCAGAGCACCACACTAAGGTTATATTACTGCTGGCACCCTATCTAACTTAACCAGTTCACATTAGGTATCTGTATATGGCAGATTTACCCCACAGAAAATAATTGCAGAGTCCAGCTGATACAACATAAAGCAAAATAATAAAATAAAATGATAAGGATAGTTTCATCTCAGAAATACTGAACTGAACTTAGAAATTCTGAACTATGTAAGCTGCCTGAGCAAATCCACCATCTCAGTGCATGAGCACTTATTCAAGTAACAACTTTCAAATTGCACCTCTGAGCAGAAGCAGCTTAACAGCTGTAGTAGGAACAGTTGTACAGTGTAGCTGCCTTCCCAAGTGACTTGATGCACTATTCAATCATAGGTAATTTACACAAATAACAACAATTTAAAAAATTACAAAAGTAGTAAAGAATGCCAAAATATCAAATATCACAATGTAGTCAGAAAGAGACACTCCCAAAAATACTTCTGACACCATGAAATACCACCCCCCCCCAGCCTCCCAAGATATCCAGGGACAATTTTTGGATGGTACTAGAAGAGTAAAAATAATGCCTCATATATTAATGGTCACAGAGTTCCAAGTAAAGTAGCTGATATATGTTATTAGTGTGCACATGAAACAAGCAGGTAATGCTCAAGGGACAAACTACCCAAGTATGGTTCTAAGCTATTGGTACTAAAGTAGCTGCATCAAGGAAGCAAATAGAAGCAAATAAAAGTTATTTCTGAGGCAGCTCTGTAGACATCTGTAGATATACCCAAGCCAGGCATTCATTCCAAAATAAAAAAAAAAACTGGCAAGTAAATATGAATGGTTTTAGGTCTTGACTTTTTGTAACTCCACTAAAGAAGCACAATATAAATCTGCAACCCTGTATCCGGGCAATAATTGAAAGACATCAAGAAAATGCTTGCAGGCATTCCGGAAGAAAAATTTTAAAAAAATTAAAAAAAAAAGAAAAATAAATAGAGAGATTTCAAAATCTATCAGTGCTTATAAACAAGGATGTTACTTTCCCCTTTCTTATCCACAACCATTCTTAATTGAAAGGATCAGTATCTAAAACAACTGGTGCTGCCCTGCACATGAATCCCCTTTGCACCTCTTCGTTCTTATTTCTTCAGTGGTTTTATTAACATTAGTGACTTATCTAAGTATTAGAATGCTTGGCTGCTTGGAAGCTTATCAACAACAAATTTTATGGGCTGTTTAGTGATGGAAACAGGAGGAGCTGGAGCTCTCCCCCCTTAGCTACCTCGATATGGAAGTCTTCAAGAAGCCATGGAATGTGCTCTCTGGTATTTTTGGTATCTTTAAAGTGTCAAGAGTGCAGAATTTCTCTTGTCAGTTGTCACAGTGTGACTCACAATTAGAGCCATCTGCTCTGCATTCACCTCCCTAGGGGCACCGCTCGTTTTTCACCAGCTTCCTGTTGTTGACAGCACAGTTCCTCCCCGTATCACTCTCCACCAGCACCCATACTCCCCACAGAACTTGCAACAGGCTTAAGCAGATTTCCCTTGGGAAAGCCTTTGCCCTTGTTTTGCTAGTGACTGGGAAAAATATCGACTGTTGAGAAAGTTCAGAAGGCGGAGGCTGGGTTTCTAAAGGCACTAAATAAATTCCATCGGTGGTTGTTTTGTGAGGTTATTTTTCAGGAGGACTTCATTGTTTTTAGATCTCTTTCAGAAATCTCAACATTTCTCTAAATTCATTTTTATTTCAAGCAGTAGAGAAGCTTGATAAATTAAACATTATTTGTACTATCTTTTCCAGTAATTGATGGAAATGGATAATTAATACAGTCTAAATATTAGTCAAATTATTTTCCAAATACTACAAATGATTTGGAATGACAGATTTAGGATGAGAAACACACTGCCTTCCCTTTCACCTCCACCCAAATAAATAAAAATAACAACAACAAAAAAAAATAGTTGTGCTACAGATTTTTCACACCAAATACTTCAGTGGAGTGAGGCTAACTACCCCATGCTCATGCATGGGTCTGTGCTTAAGTTAACGTCTGGACCATGTAGAAATAACCCCAAAGCCAGGTACGGCTAACTGTCCTGAAGCATAGCTGTATGGTGCAGATCTACCTACAGCATTTTACCTTTGAATGCATGCGGCTGGAAGTTTTCTTGCTTAGGCACCATCCAGAAGCTGCTACAAGACTTGGCCTTCTATCATGGAAGCAGCTATCTGAGAGAAAATAGTATGTTTATGCTTTGAAGAATTCTTACACCAAGGGCTACATCTGTTTACAGACTCAGAAAGCTGCAGCTGTGGGGACATAAGATCTAATCTCTTAGGAGCCCCTCTGTTGAGCATAGGAGTGACAGCCTATCTTCCTCATACCACGAGGGAAGAAAACCATCTCAGAATGGGAATGACAACAGGCAACTAGGTAGCTGCCACCTCCACCCTGTTTTCTCAATTGAATTAATAGAAACACAGATTTGAGATTCTGCTTCCACTGGAAACACAGTTTCCCTTAAACCATCTAGGCCTGCAGGACCATAAGGTCTTCGATATTGTCAGACACTGTAGTTACTTTTCTCTTCTTGGCCTGGGTTTGGTTATATGCTTCTCTGTTACATCTAAGGAGCAGCCTAATAGAAAATTCAAACATTCAACATAATATAAAATGCTCCTCCCACAATGGGCCACAAATTATAAACACATAACACTTGTCTGAGCTTTTAGTATACCTGGGCCCTGTTCCTGGCCTCACACTGGTGATAACCACTTATGTCTGTCATGCTCAGAAACTCTGAATAAACTGATAAATCATCTTATTTCATACCACATCCTAGCAATGAGATTAGTTGCCTAACTTTGCTATGATTTGCTAGGATCCTTCCAGAATCAACGATTGCCTTGTCCTAGGAACAGTCCCACTTTTGCATATATTCGCATTCCTCCAAACACAAGTTTAGTACACTTCAGAGCATGATGCATCCACATTCATTCAGTCACTGCACGCCAATTTGATGTACAGAAGCCTTTCATTTGTCTTCTAAATCGGAACAGCGTAACAATGAAATATTTCTTACTGATCCTAGACTTCAACACAAACCTGAACTTCTCCTTGCTACTTCAACATTCTCTTCACCAGGGTTATATTTAAGGTCAACACAACTTGGCCTTCATATCCACACTGCTTAAATTATTCAAAAAGTATGAACCCCTGCCAGTTAAATTAAGAAAATATGTTCTAAAGACAGATAAAACACATCCTCTGTTTAAAAACACATTTCCAAAAAGCAGCTCTAAATTCATCTCATAAAACTGTTACGAAATCCCTAGTTCCTCCAAACGTGATAACTCTCTGTAGAGTAGAATATTAATTCATATTTGTTGGGTAATCTAGTAAACCCAGATAGGGAGAATCTGGAAGGAGAAAAATGAAGGATTCTTTCAGATTGCTCATCTGTTATACAACCCAGACATGCATCTATATTGAAGATTTTCAACGTTCCCCAGCTGAATACTTGCTCAAAACCAGAATTTGCTGAAAGCACGAAAACCTGAGTAGAAAAAGATCAGTTGTGGGGCTTCCACTAAAAGACATTAAAATGCATTTGCCACTCAGTTGTTCTGATAAACTGATATGTATTTCTGTAGCAAATTCTTTTTACAATTACAAATCTGCTGACTTGGCCACCTACTAAATTAAAATCTCTTTCTGATAACTGTTAAGTTGTACTTTAAATTCAATGCACATCAAGGTTGGCTATTTTTCCAAAATCCTCCCTGTTCAACCTTCTTGTTCTTCTTTCCAAGTTCCACTGTGGTAACACCCTTCTTACTTACCTGTAAGAAGGCTGACTCGAAATGACTGGGGAAAATGTTCTGCCATTTACAAGATCAGCAGAAATGGATATTAGAACCTACTCCTCAGACATTATTCTTCTTATCTGTGTTTCTGTCTCTTGCTCGTTATACCTGTGGCTTCAGCTATGCTGTAGTAGTGTCCAAACACTTTAATTATGGAGCCATAATCAAAGCCACATAGCTAAATAGCCCATTCTTAGCAAATAAAGTTATGATTGACCTTAAGGTGATACCTGCCAAAACTTGTATGTTTTAAAAGTAACATCCAGTCATAAAGACTGAGATGTACTTTGAAATTTAATGGAAACACACTCAGTTAATAGTGTTTTGCAGAAGGGCAAAATAGTAATAAGACTGATTTAAAAAATCAAAACTACCCTAAAACTTCTCTTTTCAAGCAGAAACAGTTTAACGTATAAAAATTATTGTGACTGAAGGAATCTGGTTTTGTGCTGAAAACCACAAGTATTACATCACATATAGACCCGAGACCTTGCATTTTAATAGCTAATTTCATAAAAGATCCCAAGAAAGCTCTTCCAATCCACGAGCAGTTTAGCAGGAGAATGCTTCTCTGCCCTTTAGCCTTTGAGTGTGCTGCAGGAGAGGGGAGTTTGGTGCTAAACGACAAATTGAGTTAAAAATATTTGAGCCATAAACCATAGTAAATCTTTTAGCACTTGAAACACCATGTGACACTCCAAACTGAGAGTAAATGAACTGTTAGTCTATGCATGTTTCAAACGCATGGAGATTGTGTTTACTGGAGTACCCATCTCTTAACTATGTCTCCTTTAGGAGTCTTCACAAACTGTTGTCCAAAGTCCCACCAAAAGAAGCCATTTATGGAAAGCTCCTCTAGCGTGATTTAAGGGAGAAAAAAAAAAGAGTCTCCCTGAAAGCAAAATTATTTAGGTTGCATAGTCAAGGACAGCTAAATTAGGAAGTGGCAGATTTATGTGTGCCTCCATAACCTCTACTCAGCCCTCTTGTAGGTCCTGTGCCCTGAGCGAGACAGAGGTCCTTTGGAAAAAATAGTATGTGATTATGCAATTAAAGAGTATCTCTTAATACAGAAAGGAGATGAATTAAGGTTTTGTTAGCAGCTATCAGTAAAGATTCTGTTGGCGGCCATCAAAAAGACATTTCCTAACATTTAAATTCTGAGATTTGTAACCTTAGCACAGAATTTCTAGCAGGTGACATCTTCAGATGACTTTTATTTACAGGCAAAAAGAAATTCTAGTGTGATTTCTGAGCCTTTATTGCCACAAAACAGCTTTCTATTCACCTGAGTTGAGTAAAGAAGAATATTAGGAGACATCTAGAAAAGCATGGTATTCCTGAAATGGGAAAAATTGCTATGGCCCCACGGTGGAGTTGGCACAAACTTTCTATGAAGTTGGTTCTTTGCTTGTTTTCTGGTCAGTGTTGTGATCACTATGGAAACAACAAAATTGAAACAAAAATTATCGCTGACCTGATCTGATCTGATTCTTACCACAATTACTCCAGTCTCATGGTTTGGCGCAGCTAGCACAGCCCTCGGTGCCCCCCATTCACCCCCACCATCATTAGGATGGCAGAGGCCCCAGTGAGATGGGAGTAAAAAGATTGGATTGTGGATTAAGACAAGGGCAGGGAGGGCACACTGCCATTTACAGTTCCAGGCAAAATAGACTCCAGTACTCGACTTAGAGAGGAAAGTTTATTCTACAAGAAACAGAACGGAATAAAAGCAAAGAGGGAGTAGGATGATGAGAAAATTACAACCAGTACTTTAAGATCTCCTTCTCCCATTCCTCCTTTCTTCCTGGGCCCAGCTCACTGTTCCCCATATCTCTACCTCCTCCCCTCTCAACGACTCAGGCGGGCAGGGAATGGAGGATGTGGTCAGTCTCTCACAGATGGGCTCTGCCGCTTCTCTCCTCTCAGATGAGGACAACTCCTTACACTCTTCCCCTGCTCTGGTACAGGATTCCTCCCCCAGGACACAGTCCTTAACCAACTTCTCTGGTGTGGGTTCTTCCCAGGAGCTGAGGCTTCTGCTCATACAGGGTCCCTCACATGGGACACAGTCCTTAGTGAACTTCTCTAGCATGGGTTCTTTGCCATGGTTGCAGTTTCTGCAGATAGAGGGTCCCTCCCTCGGGACATGGCCTCTTCTGGGCATAAGTTTAATGATTCTCTTTGTCACAGGTTCCTTCCCACAGTTACAGCTGTGGATATTGAGTTCCTCTCTTAGGACACGGCCTGCTCCCGTCATAGTTTTAAAGAAGAAGATCACTGTTCCTGGTTCGGGATCTATAGTGAAGTGATTGGGTCCCTCCCACGGGACACAGCCTCCTTCAGCCATAGTCACTGTCCCTCGCTCGGGGCCTTTAATGAAGTGAATCGCTGCTCCTGGTCTGGGGTCAGCTTTAGTAACATGAGTGTCTGCCTCTGATATGGGGTCATTATCAAAATGAGTCTACTGCTGATGTGGAGTCTTTAAAGAAATGAAAATAAATCCACCAGCCAGAAGAAGAAGGGACAGAAGAAAGAAGAAACAAGGAGGAAGAAGTGATCATAGAGGCATCTAATGGGCTCAGCCCCAGAAGTGGGTCTGTCTCAGAGCTGATGAAAGTTTTGAGCAACTTCTTACAAGAGCCATATTTACAGCCCCTTCCCCCTTACCAGAAATGGAAGTCATGTCAAACCACGACATCCAGTCATCAAAGTCCTCTAACTAGATTCATAGTAATATGAATTGCTGCTTCTTACCCAGTTTAGAGAGCCTGCTCAGAATTCCTAGGGAAGATTTGCATTCACAGAAACCTTAAGTATTACTACCAAAAGCCTTACGATCAACAGAATTATACACTTCCAAGAAGGAGGAGGTCTAAAGAAGCTGCTACCACCACCATTGCCAGGTCTTCAAGCCAAGTCCTTCCAGACATGTCCTGTTCTGACATGACCCTTTCACGAGAGGAGAGAGCACAAGCATTTGTACTTCATTCACCAACAAATTTTTATTTCTCTGCTAAATTTCTAGAGCAGATGTCAGCATAAACTTTTAACTGAATTTAGGTCAGCATAGATCTTGTTATTTTAATCTCTCTTGTTTGTATGGATTCAGTCAAGGAAATAAAATATTTTAAAAGCATGTTAAGTGCAATGCTAGCTGAGGTTGTAGACGTGCTGAACTGATGAATGAAAAGTTGCTATAAAGTTGGTCACTTGTGTAAGTATATGAAGGTATAAAGTCACTGCCCTACCAAATAATAAAAAATGTCGTATTTCTGAGGCATCAGAGTTCCAGAGAGTCATCACTATTATTTTTTTACTTTTACACTTCAAGAACCTTAGCCTTTCTTCTGCATATGTGGCACTATTGCTTGAAAATTTAGCACAAAGCATGTGAATTTGAAAGTAATATGAACAAAAAAACACCTCTTGTCCTGCACCTTAAATGTCAAGTAATTTCTAGCCAGGAAGAAATATTTACACACAGATTTTAAATACTTAAAAAAAAAAAAAAAAAGGCTGCTCAGGCTTGCAAAGATTTCCATAACAAAAGTTGCTCCAAAATATTGTGGTTCTCCAAAACATTGTGTGCTCCAAAATACTGCAGCAAACAGTATAGGTGCAATTAGGACACTGCTGTCTTAACAACATCATGCAAGAAATGAAAGAAGTGTTTCTGATTCATGAAAGAAAACTGCAGTGCTATTCTTTTAACTCACAGTATGTCACTCAAGGATCTCAAAACCAACAGTCAAAATGAACCAGCCAAAAAGTTATCCAAGTGGACAATACTTGAGACTACAATGTTAAATCCAAAATGAAGGTACCTTCATTGGAAAAACAACACTACAAAGCAATGCTCTAATAGGACAAAACACTAAAGCTTGCAGAAGCTATGCTGGATGTTTGGAATTATCTGTCCTGCAGTGTTCATTTTTATGGATAATTATTACAACAGAGATTGTGGGTCCTGGGGTCTGCCACTTTTACCTGGGGTGCCACTCAACCTTTCTGATGGGTTTCAACAGGCCTCACTTGCATCCATATCCTTTTGTGTTGCTAAAATAGAGAAGGGATTTAAAAAAGTTCAGGACTAACAGCTGGACCTCTCAGAACAGCAAATCTAGCATCAGGGCTGCTCCCAACCTGATCCTTACAGGAGAGAAAAATGTCCTGTCCATGAGGAACAGGTGGAAGAAAAGTAGTGAGGGTTGTATATGCTATCTTGTAAGAGGATATCACAAAGTGATCTCTATCGCACATTGCAGACAGGAAGCTCTGGAAGCCTTTTAAGCCAAGGTATAAAGTTTGAAAGGCACTCAGAGACCACTTCTGGGTGAAAAGTGGAAGATGGCAGAGTGGTACCAAGCTGGATCCCACATGAGAAGCCATTTCTCTGTGTCAGTGCAATACTGCATTACAGTGAGCAGACCTCATGAAAAGCAACCACCGGCTGCCACATAAAGAGCAAGCACTTTGCTCTGCTAAAGAGCAGCTTGTCAAGATTAGAGCCATCAGCTCTGGTGTGTGTGTGTCATGCCCAGCGGGCATCTTAACACAGAAGTCCTCAACTTTGAGAATGCTTTCACTTCAAAAGATCTCACTTGAATGCAAGGATACTCGGGGGGGGGGGGGGGGGGGGGGGGGGGGGGGGGGGGGGGGGCGGGGGGGTGGGTG
>WBNH01011975.1:131547-176782 GCA_013401255.1 Urocolius indicus | reverse complement strand
AAAAAAAAAAAAAAAAAAAAAAAAAAAAAAAGAATACTCACATCAGTAGAAAAAATTAGTGACAGGATTATCCATGCAGCCATCTTAAAGCTATTTGTCGATTTATGTCATGGGAGAATCAAAGTTAGTTACCCAGGACGGGTGTGTTTATATCTGTATGTAGCTTTCAGCTGCATCTTGATGCCATAGTAGACAAGTATCCAGACACCCACATGTGCATCCTTTTCACTTTGATATCTGAAGGAGAAGGAAATCTTGGGAAGCTGAAAGGAGCTGTTAACATGCTTCAGTGAGGCCCCTATTTTCAGTCTTGTGCTTCAGAAGGTCCCACACAGCGCTGATCTAACATAAGCAAATGCAGACAAGAAGCATAACCTATGTATTGCAGAGACAGGCCTTTTTGCTATCCAGTAGAGGCAAAATAACCACACTATACTATGGTCTTCTGTCAAAACCATGTCTCAGAAAAGAAGGTATGCTGTGTCTCTTGAGCTTCCTAGCTCCATTTTCTCTTCAATTTCTGACTTCTCATGCAGAGCAATTGCCTGAAGGCCTAATTTCTGTAGAGTTTTGCCCATGTTATAATGCAGGGCAAGGTTATCAATAATGTGAGCAGGAAGTGCACATAAACACTGTTTCCTTTTACTACATCACTCACTCTTCCCCAAGGTATTCTCAGAGACTTTCAGTCTCTATTACAAGAAACCATTTAAATGTTTCATCCACAGAGATTATATAAAAAGCAAACTGCAGACAACTATTTTGTCATGTATATCTTTCTATCTCAGCTCCCTATTTCCTCAACTTCTTGAGGATGTTTGAGAGCTTAGATAACACAAAGTAACTGGTCTCCTTGTAGTACAGAGGTAGAATGATTTGAAACTAGCTTATCTAAGGGTCATATCTTGCCANAAAAAAAAAAAAAAAAGGACAGAAGACAAGCAAGGGCAAGTAAAGTGAGTTATTCTAAAGATAGAAGATCTTTGGGTAAATACTTTTAGTTCAAATATTTCTCAGGTTCAATACCACAATTTTCTCCATATTATAGCAAAACTTTTTAGCTGACATTAAGCATGAGTCTTACCCAAACACTACAACTTGATTGTGTTCATCAGAGTAAGCCCACAACTTGGAAGCATCAGAATTGTGTTTTCTCACTTTCAGAAACTTGCTTGAGGATTTCTCTTCCAGTAAGTAAAAAAAGAAAAAAANATGTATTGCAGAGACAGGCCTTTTTGCTATCCAGTAGAGGCAAAATAACCACACTATACTATGGTCTTCTGTCAAAACCATGTCTCAGAAAAGAAGGTATGCTGTGTCTCTTGAGCTTCCTAGCTCCATTTTCTCTTCAATTTCTGACTTCTCATGCAGAGCAATTGCCTGAAGGCCTAATTTCTGTAGAGTTTTGCCCATGTTATAATGCAGGGCAAGGTTATCAATAATGTGAGCAGGAAGTGCACATAAACACTGTTTCCTTTTACTACATCACTCACTCTTCCCCAAGGTATTCTCAGAGACTTTCAGTCTCTATTACAAGAAACCATTTAAATGTTTCATCCACAGAGATTATATAAAAAGCAAACTGCAGACAACTATTTTGTCATGTATATCTTTCTATCTCAGCTCCCTATTTCCTCAACTTCTTGAGGATGTTTGAGAGCTTAGATAACACAAAGTAACTGGTCTCCTTGTAGTACAGAGGTAGAATGATTTGAAACTAGCTTATCTAAGGGTCATATCTTGCCATTGATTTTTTTCAATGCTCCCGATTGATTTCAGAGGTGAGTTCCACATGCAGATCAATACCAGGATATGATCTTTATTTATTAGTACACTTCTGGTCATTTCACTCCACCCTAATGCCCCAAAACATATGGAGCTAATTATGGCATTCAATATTACATTGGCCTTGTTGTCTTTAGAGGAGAGTTGAGCCTTCATTTGGTCAACAGAATAATCTGAAAGGATTGTTCAGTGACTTCTGCCATTGATCCAGAAATAGATCCTGTGACACATTATTTTAGGGCAGGACTGAAGTAGAGTAGCAGGAACACATGGATAAGCATGTCCTTTACCAAACCATCAGCTGCACACTAGCAGCAATATGCAATTCTCAGTGAAAGTTTCAGATAGTGCTTTGACAAGTGCTTTTAAGTCTTCACACACTAAAGAAACATTCACCAGGCAGTTGGATGGAAGTTTCTGAACTTTTTGTCTATACCTTTTGCTTATCAGGTCAGGAATATAAGAACTGCAATTTTCAAGAAGTTGACTAAAGGTATGGGATTTAATTCCTGGGGCTTGGAGCCCTAGCTAACTTGAAAAAAATCTGATAAACTTTATTCACTGATAAACTTGCAACTTGGGCCCTTTTCCACCTATAGCCAGCTTGCAGGCCCCCAGTTTGATGCAGACTTTAAAGTGCACAAAAATTGAGATGTGAACTGCCTTTTAATTTCTCCTTTTTTCCACAACTTTTTCTGCACAGATGCAGGCGTGGGAAAGAATTAGCCATGGGCCTAATGTCAGTGTTCTACCACTTAAGATGTCAATCTTCTACACAAAGTTGCAGCATTTGCACTGCCAAATTGTAACACTTTTTTAGAAAGCAAAGTAAACAAAACCCTTCCTTCCTTTGTGCTACTTCTACCTTACCTTTCTACACTCTGTTAAAAAGCATAGGCCATAGTCCTCTGCACAGGCCATAGTCCCTGAGCATTCCAAAGACTTTTTCTTTTAAAGTGGAAAACAAATAATCTTAACATTTCTTCTAGATTTATATTAGAGGCAGAGCAAAAAATGAACAGCCTCAAAGTTATCATCTATTATATAGTCAGTGCACCCTAGTATTTGGATGCAATAAACCAACATCTGCTTTTCAACTACCGCATGTATCTAGGTATGTTAGATTTAACTGAAGAGAGCAAAGGAACAAATGAGAAAAGGAAAGAAAGCGTAGAGGAAAAATAGAGCTTCACCATTTGCCCAGCTGCCTTGTAGCATTAGGAAATGTCAGTGCTCTATTGACTTTTCTTCTCTTGTGCCCAATTACATCACTGGAGGGTCTGGCCTGTGCTTTAAGAAAATACTGCTCCTTTTCAATTGTTAAATAGTGACAAAGTCCAGGTGACCCTAGCATAGAGTCTGAGTGGTTTATGTCAAGCCTGGAGACAGTGACTCATGGAGTCACAGATGATCAGTTGATAAATGTCACCAGTATCAGAAACCTGGCCATTAACATGAGTGATGTGAGAACTAAGAGGTTAAGTAAAAGCTACCTTCGTAATGAGTGTGCGATACAAGAAAAGCAACTTTATGACCCAGGCTTGGAATTTTGGTTTTCTTTCTCATTTCCCCTTAAGGCGGATTTGGTTTTGTAAGTTTGCTTGTGGTTAGATGGAAAAGTCTACAAAAAATGTGAGAAAGAGGTTCAGATGAACCAGGGAGTTAAATGTGATTTTTTGCAACAGTCTGCTGCAAACAACACAGTTTGTTTGCAACAAACTGGTCGGTTTTAGAGTTGCCTTAGCTTGAAAGTGACTCAGGCAATGGCTTTGAAAATGTTTCTAGGAAAGAATAAAGTACATACGTTACGAGCAGTGAGCTCTCTTATGTAGAGTTAAACTGAGCCGAAGCAATGCTCTGACAAAACCTTCCAAAGTTTTATCACTTAAATTTATAAGCACATAACTCTTTAGATAAAGATAGTTGCAATTCAAGAATTCAATATGTTTTTCAAATCACTGTGTACAAGTGACATCCCACTTTAGGCACAGACATTTTTATAATCTTTGGTAATTTAATGCAAAAAAATTATAATTTAGAAAACTCTGGGAAGTTTTGGCTTCTAATGTGAAATCTCAAAAGCTCATTATTAAGAAGCTGGTTTACAATATACAAAGTAGAAGCTAGCATTTCACTGTAGTGATGACTACACATGAAACATATGCATGTAAAGTCTGTATGGTACGTTTTTAATACGCCACACATTTTCAGTCAAATTTCTTTTCTCCATCCTCTAATCAACACTTTGTTAAGAAAAAAAGAAAAAGCAAGTTTAGGCCACTAACATTACAGATAGATTTACCAGAATGCATTCTAGTCTTCAAGGTATTTTAATAAAGACACAGAATAGGGTAAATGGTCTTCATGGCCTGCAGAGACTTTAGGCATAACAGACAACACCCCTTTCAAGACTGAGTATTTAATATTGGTCACATTAGCAAAGGTATCCTACTCTCTTTCAAGAGAAGAGTCTAAAGTACAATTGCTCAAATAATCATCAAGAGGTAACATGGTTAACAGAAACATTTTGCCTATATAAGTTCTTTTCTGTTACATTTTAGTTTGAAATTATTTACCTGCAAACACAGGGAAAGGACTTTTACTGAAAAAAAAATATGAACACAAGTTTGAACCACAGAAGTTCAGACCAGATATAAGAAAAACTTTCTTAATCACGAGGGTGATCAAATACTGGAACAGATTACTCAGAGAAACTGAGGAATTTCCATTCTTGAAAATGCTCAAAACTTGACTAAGCCAGCTCTGAGCAACCTGATCTAGCTGGACCTGGTTTCAGCAGGGAGATTGCATTCATTCTCTGGAGGACCTTTCCATCCTAAGGTATTCTTTGCATACGTTGCCCGTCTAAGGAATTCTTTTACTTCTTCAATCACTGAAGTAATTTAATCACAACCACTAAATATTTCAAGAATAATACTAAAGTTAAGCAGCTAGCAATGTTATATGTGTTTTCACTTTCATCGAAGACAAGAAGACCAAAAAAAAAAGATACAAGAGAAAGCAGGTATCATTCAAAAAGCTGTGCTACAGATTACCTAGCAGATTTCTCTACCTTCTTCTGCACACAGGAGAATGGTGGCTGTTGAGTGATGTCCAATGAAACTAATAACACATATGCTGACACATGCCCTAAATAAAGTATCAAAGGATGATTCACAGAAATGCCGTGTAAAATTGCTATGGATAATTGTTATCTGATAAGTTACTGGACATTACCAATTAGCTGCACATGAGACACTGAGTCCCCTAGATTTCCTATTTGTAAACTCAAGAGGATTCTGTAATTCATAGTCTGTATCATTCTCTATCTAGCATAAATGCACTGAAACAGCTAGTTAAAAGGAAAAACAGTATTTTAGACACAATCCTCATGGCATAGTGAAAGGAATTAAATATTGTTCTCAGGCTACAATATTACATTTTGGTATGAAACATTTGCTTCTGTTTGATTTTTAAGATTTATATTTCTGTTAAAAAAAACAAATTGCTAAGAAGCAAAACTACTTTTTGCCTCATACTACACCACTAGTAATTTACACCACTTGAGTAAGGTACATCAGGGATCTCAGTGCAGCAGAATCGATTTTTTACCATGATCTTCTCCTAATTATCAACATTCTTCTTTCCATGTCAAATGTGGAGCGAACAACTGCAACTGTCACCAGAGACTACTGACAAGAATATGGTTGCATGAGCTTTCTCCCATTAGAATGCTTATTTCTTCCACAGAGAAATTTAAGGCAATGTAGACACACATTCCACACCTAGAAATTTTAGTA
Organism: Urocolius indicus; assembly: GCA_013401255.1. Lineage (NCBI taxonomy): Eukaryota > Metazoa > Chordata > Aves > Coliiformes > Coliidae > Urocolius > Urocolius indicus. The sequence goes on along the minus strand of WBNH01011975.1, from coordinate 171,197 downwards.
AAATAAAGGAGAGGCTAAGGGGATGTTTTACAAACTCTCCACCACTATCATTGACCTGACAACAAAGTCCTGGATTTCTATCTTGGTCTTCTTGAAATTGCTGGATTTTACCATCCTCCTGCTAAATGAGATGTATGAGCTATTTGCTCAATTCAATCCTGTGTCTTGTCAAGAGCATTGGTTCTATACTACACTTGTCAACATTTGTTCTCAACTTCTATTCAGTTGTATATTTTATACACTGACAGCTTCTATCATCAAATTTAATGACCTCTTTTAGACAAAGAAATAATTGACTAGTAAGATCTTTTATATTCAGTAACCCAAACTAATTTCTCAGCAAGCCCTCCAACATTTAAAAATCGTGTTCAATTTCTGTAGAGCAGACATGACGCAGAAACCATCTATGTGGTGGCAGAACAGGTGCATAACAGTGAGACACAGAGGCTATTGACTTTTTAAAAAAAAATTACAGTTTTAATCTTAGTCCTATTCCTTTCACTGCCTTCAGTGGAAACATATCTTCTGCAAAAGATTTTATAATAAACAAATTTGTCTATGAGCCTGAATCACATCTCACACACAATCCCTTTCAAATATTTTTTTCTGTTTTCATTCCACAAAAAAAAAAAAAAAAAGTCTGAGGTTTGGTGAGACTTGTTTCCAACTTTATGACAAACATTTCTATTATTACTTGTCTTCTATGTTAGCATATGTTTTCCTCTTGAAACTTAACACAAGGCAGTGCGGACTCTGGGAATATCCATGTATTTGCATTAGGAAAAATTCACCTTTGGATACGTGAGTCTCAAGAGTCAAAGATGCAACACAATATAAATGCACAGAGTGTAGATTACAGTTATTATGATTATGAAAGCAACGGTGTAAATACCACCTCTGGCACCAGAAATAACTGAAACTCTCCTACTAGATGTAATTGAGCAAAATGTACTTCGCAGAATTGACTCAAGATTTTAGAACTATTAAAAGCAGAACAAGGCATGCTACTTTAGAAATGTACTCCTATGACAGCACAAATGTCTAGAACTGAAGTGTTACAGATCATGATGGAAGATGTCTTTGCCGAATTTGATGTATAGGCCATTTCATCAAATGCAGATTATTAGAAGCAGACACACATTTTTGAAGCCACTAAGAAGAATTTCACAAGGGATATGCATACAGATCTACTGAACAAAATCGTTCCTCTTTAGGGCAGGGAGCAGATACAATGCTTGCAAAGACTGTTCTGCAAAAATAGCGTTTCTGTTGTCTATACATGTTCCCAGCTGGGAGATCACTGCTTGGAACAGGCCTCTACTAGACAGCAGGGGTAGAAAAAGGTTTTTCAAAACAAAGAGTTGGTTGCAGAAACTAAGGACATCCTGTGAATAACTGATCTGCCACAAAAGAAAAGGAAATGGAAGGGGCAGTAGCTTCTTCAGGCTTGGTTGTAATGCTCATTTACTAGATTAACTCTCCCAAAGAGGAAGCATGTCTGCTCCATGGTACAGCTTGCAGAGTGGAGAATTTGACAGACATTTAAAATACAGAGACTTCACAGATGAGTGTGCAACGTTCTTTGTTATGCCACTCATGGAGACATGGAAAAAACTCACACTGAATAACCATATTAAGCCAGAGGTCAATTTAATGACTCTTTCCAGCTTGGTTGTGAAGCCACTGTAGATCTCATCTTCGGCTTATAACATGATGTCATCTGAAATGGACAAGAATCAGGTTTGGAGCAGCTTATTTTTACATATTTATATTGGCAGTAATTCAGCTCTCAACTGTTTCACCTGTTTTGCATGTCCACAGAAACAAAAACACGTGCTAAACAGCCCCAGGCTGACTGCACACAACTGGTAATAAAGCAGCAGAAGGGCTCTCATTGAAAGGACATCCTGCATCAGATCAGACAATAATCCTTCCAGTCACAGAGTGCTAAACAACACTCAGAAGATGGCCTCAGGAGGTGCTAAAAATTTGTTCTACATCATGATGCTTCCGTGTGAAGCATGCAGGTAAGAGAGGCCACAACCCTTCTCAACCCTTCCCTGGGAGGTTTCTCACTGAAGAAGCTGCATACTAACCCGCCATGTTACATCACCTTTGCACTGCTCCTTAGTGATTGAGTCTGGCACAGAGTACTACGTATATGTGTCACCTCAGGCTTGTCACATCAGCTGCCAGGCAGGTTGCTGAGTTACACTACTCCCTTGAATCTCAGGAGAGTTCACAAAGAGAACATCTGTTGCACATCTGACCACTTATTTGTTTGTTGGAAATGCAAGTGACAATACATGATTCAGCTTCATTTGTCTAATACATAACTTGTACTAGAGCTAGATACACATTAAGTGCATTTTGATTCAAAACTTGCATCTTTTACAGCAACTATTCAGTACTGGCAATATTGCAGAAAATGAATCATCTGCTAACAGAAATTACAGTTAATTGGTGGAAAAAGTATAGCTTGTAAAAAAGACAAAGAGAAGTAATGGAAATGCTCTTTTAAAAGTTGAACTGAAGTATGAGAAAATTATCTTGCAATTTAATTTTGGCTATAAACCTATAGTTACCTGATGGAATCCTTGTATATGAGCTGGGATTGTTTAGTCTGGAGAAGAGTGAGAGGAGATATGATCACTCTCTACAATTACCTGAAAGTGAAGTGGGGATTGATCTTTTCTCTCCAGTAATGATAAGACATGAGTAAATGGGTTCAAGTTGTGTCAGAGAAGGTTTAGATTAGACATCAGGAAGAATTTTTTACCAAGAGAGTTATTAAGCATTGGAATGGTCTGCCCAGGGAGGTGGTGGAGTCACCAACCCTAGATATTTGAAAGACACATAGATCAGGTGTTGATGGACATGATTTAGTGATGAGCCTGGCAGTCTGAAGTTAGGGGTTGGACTGGATGCTCTTAAAAGTCTTTTCTAACCATAATGATTCTGAGAACATTCTAATTCTGTATTGTTTTCATATACATATCTGTATTAGTAAATAAAGCAGCCTGACTTCATGCCCTTCTACTTAACCCAAACAGACAAGCTGAACTCCTTAAAACAGTTCCAGCAAGTTTCAAGACAATAAAATCTACTAGTTCATTTTTTAAAATACCCAAGACCTAAATTCAGCCCAAACTCTTTCAAAATAGTGAAGAAGCCTGAAGGCTGGTCTGGGTGGTAGGTAATCTTCCTGTGTTTCCAAAACCTCATGATTAATATGCAGAAGATATTAAAATCTTCTGCATCTTCTGTTTTGATTTGTTTTCCTAAGATTTTTGGAAAATTGTGGGTTGGTTTGCTTCATACACACACCCCACCCCCCCCATTAGGACCCTGCAGATCTTTTTACTGCAAAGTGCCTGACCACACAATTGTCTCCAGATCACCATGAAACATTGGCAGACAACTACTCAGAAAGGATGCAGTTATTCCATCCATGCCTCTCCTCAGCTATGCAGTATGTAGCTCCACGGTCACTTAGCCAATGCATTACATAAACTCCACAGGTCTCCAAGTTCCTCAGTCTATTTGACCTAAATAAATACTCAATTATGCCACCTTTAAGCAGACTACAAAAATTTTTTGATGTGCCTCTTTTCATAGTATAGTACTACATTCAGTAAAGGTGGTAGAAACTAACCCAAGGAGGCTCAGTCATGGGCTCAGCTTTGCTGGGAATTATCTCTGAAAGCTCTCTCTAAATTTAATCAGTTCTCTGCTTTTGAGAAATCAACATCAGCATTTACAGAAATGGGTGCAAAATCTCAATCTTTCCATCTGTTCTCTGCTTTGAATACCAGTTTGGTGACTGGACTGAAAATTTTAACAGTACTTGTCCACCTTACTAATATCTTGAAGGGCCAATTTAAATTCCATAAAACAACCCAGGCTTGACAAAGCAGCAAAGTGCTCTTTACTTGTGTTACAAAAGAGACTCATGAACAATTATATAAATTACAATGAAAATCCTATGCACTATTAATTTAAGATAGGAAGTACAGCACTAAACTAAGATAGTATCTCCTACTGTAATTCCTTTCTTTGAGGACATTACTACCGGAGGCCAAAAAAAACAAAATGACAGGCAAATGACACCCTCTTTTATTTTTCTACCTACCATTTACTTTGCAAATTTATAGCTTTTCCTTATCCCTATTTATTCGTTTTTTTATTATTCCCAAAACATTAACAAGACTTTCTTACAGGTACATACAGTTTGTTACAGGCACAGTGGTATCATTATGGTGTAGAAAACACAGAGTTTATATTGTGCACAAAGACAGAGCAAGGGAAACATAGATTCATCTACTCTGATCCCAGGCCTTCCATCAAAAAGCTTTCCTTTTCTCTGGGTACTCACATGCATCTAAGTACACTCAGGATTCATTCCAGGACCTTTTTCCAGTTTTGCTTCTGTCACAGTTGCACTGCTTGACCAAATATACTTGCCATCACAGCAGATCTTTTCTTCAACAGTAAACATTTAGGATGTTTTGTGAAGGAATCTAGGGGCTTCCTCATGCAAAGCATCATGAAAATTATGGAGTAAGTCTAACTGTTACAGTCAATGGTATCTTTGCCATGAACTGTCAAGAGCAAGGCCCTTCTTGATTTATGACTTTGTTTTGCTGGTGAGCATTCCCAAGAGGCAATTTTGCTAAGTAGCCAATCATATGTCAGACCAGCTTCGGTCATGATATCCCCCTAATCTATAGAAAACTACTCAAGATTTGAGTTTCTGCAGAAAAAAAAAAAAAAAAAAATGAAAAAGAAGAAATCAGGTAAGTTTGGATTAGCTTTAGGTTTCACTGGAAAAATTACACTCAACTTTGGTATGTCACTGTTTGCTTAAAAAACATTCTTTCTGAATTCCACCATGCTTCTTTTTTTCCCTTTAAAGAGTTTTAGGTCATTCCTGCTAGAGACGAGTGGATATCATCAAGCTGTAGAATTACTTTGATGATCTGAAGTGTATTTTACTGGGTCATGGATTTGCTGCCTATAACATTTGCTTAAGGAGCATGTCATCACATCTGAAACAAAAACAGTGCTGTCATTTGAGCACTTTTATCAGGCTTTGCTGTCCTGGTTATGCAATGAACCACAAAACTTGTTACATACACTTTTAAATTATTACTTTAATGGGAAGAGTGAATGAATTTAAATTTTTATTTTGAGTTGATTTGCTGTTTTTCTGGCTGCTAGGACTGGGAAGTTTTAGGCTGTCATGGCTGGAAACTAGAGCTTGCTTCTCAGTTTTCTATAGCCTATAAGTATTATGCATGGGGTTTGGTGCATGGAAGAGGTTTTTTAGTTTGCTGCTCTGAACTGTTGGGCCTTTTAACTGAGTTCTGCCATCACAGGGAGATACTAGACCCACAGCATCATGAATGGGGTAAAGAGGCAGAGGTGGCGAACGAGTCTTGGGTTTCCTGTACTGAGAGCCTTTATATTGTGTCTAAAACACATAAAAGTGTCTCTAAAAACTCAGAAATAATCTATTCAGAGCACTATGCCGCTCCTTTCTAAAGCTGCTTATAATTGTCAGTATTTCTTCTAGTCTCTTTAGCTAAGAATATTCTGAGAAACCAGATCAATAAATAGCCATGGTTTATTCTGAGTATTACAACATCAACTTTTACAAAGTTAAAGGGAGGGCATCTCCTCTTTTAGTTTAGATGAATTATTTAAAAGGGAGGAGAGGAGAGATAGGATCATAACCAAAGTACATGCCTTATCAAATTTGTCAGCGTTTTTACATTCCATTTCCTTGTGATAAGACTCTTGTGCTGAGCTGGTATTCGGAAGTGAGCCCAAAGGGCTGACTGATAAGTTTACATAAGGAAGGAAATAATCCATTTAGGGCTGTTACTGAATGAGCTCTTATCATGTTCATTTCCTCGCTATTGCTTCTCAAGCTAAATATTAAATGTTTGGGAGGAACTTGAAAAGATTTACCATTCTAGCCTCTGCATTTTATTAAGGAAAACTCTTTTGATAGCACGAATCATTTGCTTGCATCACAATAAGAGTACAATCCACACAGTGATGAGCTTTCGTTTTAAGAAACGGATATTTATGCTCAAGAAAGCAATACATTCTTGCAGGAAGACTATATTTTTCCAGTCTCCTATTTTATATTTCAGGCACAGAAGAGAGGTACTAAAGAGTACTAATAAACAGTACACTGATTTCCCCTTCTGTCTCTGCAGATTTTCCTCTCCTTCTCCTGTAATGTATTTTTATTTAATTGCATTGGTCTAAATTTTTCTCCTAGAAGTATGGGGTTTTAAGACCCTGATGACAACAGCAGGATTTGTAAGTGCACTTGACTCTGTCATGCTAAAATTAAGAAATGTGGCTCTTATTTTGAGTTTGCATTAACAGTAACACAAAGTACATCGTGTCTAGTAAGTGACCAACTATAGCCCCTTTGTCAACAGTAGCTTTTGCACAGCTCCTGAGAGTTTCACTGTGAGCAGAGTTGGTTCCATGAGACCAAAATTCAAATACTGGGAGTGAGGAGGAAGAGTCCCCACTTAAAAAAAATCAAGATAGCAATTAATAGATTTAAGCTGGTTGTATCATGAATTGGTACTCAAATGTAAAACCAACTACAGATTTAATACATACAGCTTTTATAGGAAGCCTTTTATGAGGACAGTATTTGTTTCTTCATAGCTGATCTGGCTCATACTCTGACCACAGTCAATACTGAGAAGGATTTACTTAGGTCTTAGCTTGGATGTTTATTTTTCCATAAACACAGATTACATTTGTACCCTAACATGTCTGTGACTGGATTGTGTCCAATCATTAAGAAAAAGCACTGCCACTGCTATAAGACATTCCTCATTTGCATCCAGATGCTGGAGAATACCAGTTGAGGCCATTTCCCTGTGCCAATAAATTTGACAATAGCACCATGAACAAGGTGAATTGAGAAAAGGATCAGAAAATAGTGCCTTGGATCAATGTTTGCCGTGCATTCACATTTAGAACTGAAGTATGCGAAGTTTCACTGTTCATTTGAAAGTAGGGGGCTAAAAACAAAACAAAATAAAACATTGAAATGTTGAAATCTTGGTAATACAAGTAAAGAATTGGGGCTTTTTTTAAGTCTCTGGCTTAAATTAGGTGATGACTTGTTTTGTTTTTAGGATACACATGAAGTATAACCCACAGAAAACCAAAGTTGTACTGGTATGTCAGGAAGATCACTAGCAAGATATGTCAAAGGCTATATCTGACCTCGCATAGGAATATATCCGCTATTTCTCACCTGACATTACTGGATATGGATCTGGTTAAGTACTTAGTTGCCACCTGATAGTAATTGTCCTAAAAACCACAGTGAGAAAGATCATGAACTTTTCTACATTTCTGGCCAACAGAGATACATGGAACTGCTGGAACCAGTTTTCATAGTCATGAGGAACTGCAAACAATATATAAAGCAATGGACTTGATTAAATAGAGCAAGTAACCAGGGAGAGAGTTCCTTTAGTATGGGTCCTCTGATCTCCTAAATTACATAGATCATGACAGTCAACTTTTCAGAGTATAATCTGAATCTTTCCTACCTGTTAGGCCTCTTTGTTAGTGTAGTACTGCAGTGCTTTTGATCTGAGGTCAAGCCCAGACAGGAGCTCAATATATATCAAACTAGAAACTCTGTTAGGGCTTTCTCCCCAAGGGAACCCAATTCTCGAATTTACTTCTTCCCCTGATTCAGTGCAGCCTGGAATTTTAGACCATCTGGACTCTTTGTAAGGTTCATCCATTCCACTGTGATTAGCCTCGTTCCCAAAGCTACCATTAAAAATACTTGCCTTGCTCAAGTTACAGCACTGTTGGATCCAGGTATTTCATTCCGGCACATTTTTAATTTACAGAGCTAGATTTATTTATGGAACGGACCACTTTCCTCCCGGAAAGGTTATATACTTTTCATCACCTATAATGAATATATAGTTTAATGAATTCATCAAGAGCCAGATCGAAAGACCTTGAAATGAAGGGGAGTCTGTTCAACAGTTTACTGTCTCAAGAAAATACAGAACACTCAGCTTGGATTTTATATAACACAAAGGATGATGCATTTGCATTTAACAGCCAATTTTAAGCGAGAAATTTAATGCTCCTCTCCCTGGGCCCCATGATGTATGCAGTCTCAGCTAGGCTTTGATCCAAAACCCTTGACCTAACACTCTTCGAGGTACAAATACTGCCGTGCAGAAATTGTTTAATGTGGACACTCTCTAAACTGTTTCCCAGAGAACTTTCAAATAAAACAGGCATTGTATTCCGGTAGGCAGTCCTATCCTTCTATAGGAAAGCTGACATTAATTTACAGAGAGGGCAACAAAGTTGTCCAAGGATCATCAGCTGCTAAAGAGATGGGCAGGCTTTTTGCTGTCCAGCATATCCAGTAAAATGAGACTATCACTTAAACAATGTGGTAATGAGTAACGAATTGTTTTGAGTTAGACTTTCTGTGGTAGTGTGTCTGTACACTTTATAAATCATTAACAGGTTTGTTATGCAAGTAGTCCTTGGTACCTTGTAAACAGAGCTTCTCCATGCTCTGTTGATCTTTCCACTGAAATTTGTTACAGTCCTAATAGCTGCTGAAATCATTTCCAACATCTAAAAGCATAGGCCAGATCTAAAAGTGTAAACCAAAACTCTTAGGCTTAGCTGCTAGATCTAGAATACCTGCTGTTGAGCTTGAACCATCGTCATTAGGGTGCTTGACAGTGCAGCATGCTCAGACCTTCTATGGCAAGTTTATTTTTACATATATATATATATATATATATATATAGAGAGAGAGAGAGAGAGAGATGTATGTATATTCTAGATATTCTATTTATACTAAATTTAAGCATCTAGCTCCTGTTTCCAAGGTTTCATTCAATTGAGAGAAAATTGGAAATTCTGGTCCAAGGGCTAGGATACTCAGAAGAGAGGTGAAACTCTGAAGCAAGTAAAATTGGTGCTAATTCTCTGGATGAGAGTGTCAGTTCTTCAGAGTGACAAGAGCTCTGCAGGGCCCAGCAGGCCCAGGTAGTCACACATCTATCAGGTAACTGCTGTGTGAATTATCAGGATTTACTGCCTTCACAGTCTCCTTGAAAACATGGAGACTTACTCTTAGGGACTCTAAATCTAACAATTACTGTCTTCTTTGAGCTGTCAAAGGTCAGATATAAGGACAACTTTTATAGGAACTGTATGGCTCTTGATAACAGCTGTCCTCTTGGAAAGAGAAGCATGAAGATGATTACTAACTAGAGAGCAAAGGAAAATACATCCTATTACACACATGCCAAAAAATATTCTTTTGAGTGAAATTAAGCAAAGGTTCTTTACTAAACCAATTTCCTCTGTAGCATTTAGAGGAATTTCATCTTGCAGGGAAGCGAAATACTCATTCTTGGCTTGATTACCTCCACAAGTGTAAAGTCTAAGTGCAGCAAAGTTTGACCTAAAAGTCACAAGTAACACTGTGCTCATGGCACAGTTCATTTGTCTGCATTGCTTTCATTTTCATCATGCATAAACATGATAAACAGGCTACTTAACCTTTTGGGTTCAATTTGCATAAAAGGGATAGCAATACTTTACTCAGAAAGTCATTTTTGCATTATTATTGTTGCAGTTAACTGGTATTACTAAGCCAGATAACTGTCACATCAGTAACATGAGTTTATGTCACCTGCGCAGGCTTGCTAGGTTGTCATTACACTAGTAGCTAATTATAAAGTGGTTTGGCTATTTTTTTCTTCATTATCTATGATAATGAGAAAATATAAATATACATGTACCTCTGGATTGATAACATCAGATGCTGTATATACTGACAGACCCTAGAAACAGAAAGTTTAGTCATATGACAATAGATTTCAGCACAATATTCTAGATTTGTAATCACAGGCTTACTAGCCTACTACCAAAATTTGACCTAAAAGGCATCAGTACTAGTGCCAAAATTGGAATGCTGGCCAAACCAAATATTTTACTTTCAATAAAAATAATTTCACTTTTCTGCCTAGGACTAATGTTGTTGAATCACAGATGAAAAGCTCAGAAGCCCTCTGATTCCAGTACAACTTACTAATGAATGTAGGGAACACTGCATCACAGTCCAAGAGCAAATAAGTCTTCCAAATAAGAGTCTACAAACTCCACAGAAGCATGATCTAATGGAAAAAAAAATGGCCAAATGTAATCCCCAGAAGAAATGTTCCTTATACTTGCCTTTTTCAAGATACATTTTTACTGGTGTAACGTTAGCTAATTCTTGGAGCTCTGAATCTGCCTACAAAACTATTACCAAAATGAGGTTAGAAAAATAGGACACATAGCACAGTTCAAGGCTCTGTGTAAAACTACAGGTAAGAGCCTTACTAAAAATTATTATTCATTTATTGGAAAAAAATAGAGCACTTCGTTTTCATCAGGGGTTTACTCTGCTGCCCGTTGGTGTAATTTAATGAATAAAAACCCAGGAGGAGAAAAGGCAGCAAAATGCAGATACAGATGGTAAGCTAGGAAGTTTTTAACTTCACCATAAAACTGGTATCCCTACAGCAAATGAATACTGACATAACAACCAGAATGCTGACCAGCCATGTCCGACCTATCTTCTCTTATCTTTGTTTTTTAGGACGCAGGAAGCTGTGCAGTCTGAATAACTAATTTAAGCATCCGCTTTCTCAGTGTTAACAGCACCATTCAGGAGGTCTCTTCAGTCACACTCTTTATGCCTGTATTCAGGCTCCTGCCATCTGAGAGCATCGTTATAGCTGCGGAAGGCAGTTATGTGCATCACTCATGGTGTGGCAGGAAATTGGTCACAGCATGGTGTACATTTCTCCTTGTTGTTATCATTATTTTCATTTACACAAACAATTTACTAACCAACAAAGGAAGAAACTGCCATAAGCATTAAGCTGTTTTGTCTAGGACTCTGGCTCCAAGCCTTGATTTTTTGTCACTAGGTGATACGATAACATTAGCAAATAATAATGATAAAACTAATATGATAAACAGTATCAGAAGATAAAAGAAACACAATGTCTACTGTAACTGCTCCTTGGCTGTTAGTTTGTCTTTTTCTCACTTGTAGCACTGATAATCTCTACACCAGATTATCTACTTTCCTGTATGAGTCATGTAACAAATTATATCATTCATCCTTTCAAGAGAGTTAAAATGAAATCATAAACCATGGAGAGTAAAGCTTGCCTTGCACCCTAGTGTAATGTAAAGTGCCTGGTGGTATAATTGGCTGCCTATTCACTGCTCTACTTACAGAGATTTTAAAACAAAGAAAAACAGTATGTCTGGCCTCATTTTTTTTGCTCTGTTTATACTCATCTCATTCTTTCATATCTTTACACCTGATACTTTCTCTCATCTATCTTTCTCTCATCTATCATTATCCTTCCCTTTCCCAGACTCCTTCCTTCCTCCTCACTCTCTCATTATATATGAATCCTTTCTTTTTCCTAAGGCTGGGACTGAAATAATATAAAAAAAAAAGCCTTAAAAATTATTTGGGCTCTTCTAGGTAGGAGGGTTATTGTACAGGTTTTAACCAACAAAAATAGTATCAAGTGCAAGCAAGAATGCCCTGGGCACAGGGTCCAAGTGAGCCTGAAGCCATCCAGCAGATCTGAAGCACACTGTGAAATCAAACAGAAACCATGGAAAATGTACAAAAATGTACTGAAACATCAGCTATGCATTACCTTCTATCAGCTACGATTTCCCTCTATCCTCCTCGTCTAGTGCACAGATTTGGGATCACAAAACTGCTTGTTAAATGTCATATAACCTTCATCTGGACCTGTAAACTCATTAAGTTTTTGCTGCATTTACTCCTTGAATAGAATTAATACATTTTTAAGTTCAATGATCCATAAACATTTATAATACAAATACTTCAGATTATTTCCTTTCTGTAAATGTTTTGGGTTGCTAAGGCAGGAGGTGAGATAGAACAGTCTCGAGTATATTACCCTGGTATAATAGGATGAATTTGCTCAAAGGAAGACAGGTTATAAAAAGTTTTTTAAAACTACATGTAGCATTTTTATGCATTACACTTCCAGGTTACATCACATGGGGTTTTATTTTTCTATTTGCACCAAATTATTGTGTGCAAAGTGCTACTGCACACCTTATGTATACAATTATTTACACATTTTTCTCTGAATAACTTAATTTTGCAATTGTTCTAAAATTATTATGTGACCATATTGTTCAGTTTTAACAAATAATATGTCCAAAGTCATTAAAATAATCTAATAACAACTGTGTTCAACAAGACTCTACTATGATTAGCCAATACTAAAAAGTATAAGCATTTAAAGACTTTAAAAATTCTGTTTGCTTCATGAAATTCAGTTTGAAATATAATGCTGTATTTTAGAAATATTTTCCCACAATTTCCAAATGATGAAAGAAATGGCCACATAAAAAAATATTCTTCTCCAGTGCTTCATGTACTGCATGTTATGGCATGGCCTCTCCCTATTCACTCTCTATCCTATAAAAATCAGGTAATTACACATTATATAAAAATATAATCATTGTTAATCTGTCATTTTCAAAGAGCTACCTGTGAAATATATTTGTTATTACACAGCTTCTTTTTAAAAAGCCAATCTCTACAATCACCAATAAATGGAAACATTCATTTTTCTATTTAAAAGTATGCAAAACAACAAAATTAATTTCCAAGACTGGAGGGAAAGAAAATCCTTTTCTAGCCTATATTTCATAAACGCACCATAATTATTCTTCCTTGTTTCATTGTTTGTATACTTCCACTAACATTTAATGCAATGATTCTACAGGTGACTTTCTTGATGTCATCCATGACTCACAAAATGGGCAAAACCACCAGAACTCCATAAAAGAGGTAGAGGAGATAGAGGTGAAAGGCTCCAAACCTTGCAAGGCTCTAATAGCCAAATATCACTTAAAAGTTTTAACAAGAGATGGAAATGTTATAAAGCAGAGATATTATACTTTTGGTACGTGAAGGCCTGATTTATATTAACAAGAGCATAGAACAGAAATGTTTTACTTTTGATCAGATTCTGAATGTGTACCATCCCAACAAAATGGCACTGGTCCTGTTAAGTAAACAGAAAACAGCAAAATGTTGGTATGTAGTACCTCCTCCAAGTGCCTATTACAAGTCACACAATGTACACACGCTGTTACACATTACAGACATTTTATACAGTATCACTCCCTGTAAAACCGTGGTCTTGCTTTTCTTTCCAAAAGTGAAAGGTGTAATTCTAGTGCTCTTTTGTGAACTTTTTTGAAATAATGACCATTGCTCTTCCAGATATGATTTGAACCAATATGACTTACTTGCACTTCCACATACTTATGGTTTACATTCAGCTTTCAAAATGTGGTTCCAAACTAACAAACCCACAACAGTTGTTTTGAGAAACTAGCATCCTTCAGTATCAAGCATTAGTGCCCACTAGGGTATGGAAGGAATGCCACAAAGGAACTAGGTTCCTAGACTCCTAGGAGATTTGTTTCAATTTCTAATCAAACTGGTTCCCAGACTTAAATCAATCAGCCTTTATTTTCCCTACATGTTGGCAGGCAAAGGACTGCTTTTTCTTCCAAAAGCAATTACTGTAAATATAAATGGCTAAGCACTCAAGCAGTATATTAACAATTCTAAATCCTTTTTTTCTGCTCTTGATCATAAAACTCCTTCCTTGCAAGCAACAGTCATGCCTTTTTTTTTTTTTTTTTTTTTTTACACTATAAAAATTACAAAGACAGACCATCTGGGCTAGTATGTCTGCTTTTTTCATACTTATATGGATTCAAGGAGACTTATTTCAAAGTTTCAGACTCCATGATCTCTTTAGAATTAACTAGAGACTTCTTACAGTTTATCTGGTGCCTAGGATCTTTGGTGTGCATCGTGTGTGTTAGGCATGATGGAAGAAGAGGAAGAGTAGGGAATGAAGTGAATTGATAATGTGTTACTACCTCTGTTTTTTTCAAATTACTTGAAAGAAATTTGTCCAGTTAGAGGGTAGTGACTTCCCATATTACAATCAACAAAGGAACCAAATATGTAAGCAATATTGACTTTCACTGCTAAAAGCAGTATACTACTGCTTAAATGTTAATCATAGTGACATTAGATGCTTAAGTGTTGAAAATACAGCAGCCCACAATAATGAAAAGTGACACACTACAAGAACTTATTCAAAGCTGGGAAAAGCATAACAGACTTCCCAGATTAAATAGCATAGACAACTGGAGTCATATAAATATATATATATTCACTTGAAAAGAAGGAGAAAGAAAAATAAAGGGATATGGGTTAAATTTACAAGAGCGCAGAAGATGGTTTCTAGTTCTTGAATTGAAAACAAAGTATACCAAATATATAACTACACCAAATGAATAACTACGATCACAGCTAGTACCACAGAATGCTTGTTCTTGTTGGTCACAAATTTACAAGTGGTTTAGTACTTTTACGCTATTTCAATCACCAGATAAATTCAAGCACAGCAGATTACGTAATCATACGTACATCCAATTCGCAACATTGATTACCTAAGAGGGAGGAGGTATATCTAAGATACTCAAATCACTTCTACAATAAAAGTCTTTTCTCTGTCTTTTGGATGCATCAGCCTAAAGGGTGTCAACAGTCCCTGGCAGAAAAAAAAAAAAAAAAAAAAAGAGGAAGATTACTAAAAAGTAGTTCCTTTCACTCTGCAGCACCTCTATAGAAAACCCTTTTCTTTACAACACATAGCATTCAGGAAGGTATGCTTTATTACCTTCCCTTTCCTTGTTATTGTTTTCATGAGCAACCTCAGAAGAACAAGGCACACAACCACTCATAGACAGTGCAAGGTGGCAGTAAAGTCCTTCTTGCAGGAAATTCACCAATTATCCTAGTTTAATAGTTTGTGTTTTTAAAGAAGGCAAGGTCACTCTTTCATAATCCACATGAAAAGAATATTGACTTTCTAATTCAAAACCACATAGCCAAAGAAATATAAAAACTATTAACAATGGACATGCATTATCTCTTCTTGGATGTCAGCTGGTGTTTAATAGGAATCAGACAGGAAATCTCTGCATCCCTTCTCCTTTTTCACACCACTTCAGAGCAGTTTTTAGTTTAATAAATAGTTCTATGGATTTTTCATACCTAATGAAAATACTGAACATAAGTGCATTAACTGGACTAAAGAACGTCAGGACCATGTCACTTGCAGTAAAAAAAAACCACAGCATGATGGTTATAGTAATAATAAGACTTCTACTTCGATGACTTGCTTTCACTGTATTTTATGAAAATAATATACCTTTTAAGATTTGTTTATTAACACCTGACTACCTTGTTTCCCTTACATTATATGAAAGAAGTTACAATGTTTATCTCTATTTAATAAAAAGTTTCCTTTACAGTAGCACAAAGGAAGTCGGTTAAGAAGTTACTTAATTCTTAAATGCTAAGGAAAAGGTATTTAATTTGCTTCTTATTTATTGAAGCCAGTTTCCATAACGTTTCCTTCTTCCAGATTTTCAATCTATTTTATCAACATAAAGACAACTCTTCACATTTCAGAACATTTTGTATTTATGTGATTTTTAAAAAATGTTTAATTAGACATTTTAACATTGTCTAGCTGTTAGGCAACAATTTACAGCCAGGATTGATTACAAAAGAAGCTCCTAGATCTTTTGAATGGTTTCTCCACATTTTTGTCCATGCATGCTGCTGTATGCATAAAGGGTGACATCACTCATCTGCATTATTGTGCTGTACATTCATCAAAGTACTGATTAGAATCTAAAAGTTCTCAAATAGCAGGAGGATTTAGTAATTTGTCATCAGATACATAAGAGCAAACAAAAGGAAGTATCAGTGCTTTCAAAAGGAGTTTGTGATGTTCTTGTGCAGGTTCCGGAATAACTTTCTCTGTTGATTTTAAATTCTACCTGAATGACAATATTAACAAAGCAGCTAGAGGTATATTACAGGTGAGGGAAAGCTTTCCACTCAAGTATCTACTATGTAATTACATTTTAATATTTTAACACGTATTTAGGAATATTAGTACATGAGAAGAAAGACAAGAAATGCTGAGTATGGTGAGGCTGTCAGACTTTTAATTCGTTGTGGCTAACATTTCTAGTGGTAATTTTCTCATTTCATATGGGAATGTTGCTACATTGCTGCTGTTTTCTAATTAATTTGAGGCTGTGAAAGCTTTTTGTTGAGTAGTAACGAGGTTGACAACATGCGTGTGTTGGATACTCTCTAAAAAATGTAATGCTAGCTAAACATTATACATCTGTAGTAGGTATGAACCCTCCCTCTCTAAGGAGATGTAGAAGGTTGCAAGCTGCATCATGATATGAAACAAACCAAGCATTTTTTTACTTCCATCAAAAAGAAATCTATTTCAATAGCTTACATATCTTCCTTTAGACTGACTCTTCTATCTGCATAAAATGTCAATAAATCATTCTATACTTGATTATTCAAGCACAGAGCACATCCCAAAGAAAGTTTACAGTTTCAAGTCAAGACATCTTTGTCAATGACCTCCAGGCTCTCGCAGATCCCAGGTGGAACCCAGCTTGCTATTTCAGTTCTCACTTTCAGCCTCCCAGGCAATGTCTGTTACTTCCAGTGTATTATTAAGTTACTGCTTTGCTTACAAAATGCAGATGTGTTTAGAAGACAGGCAGGGGTCTTTTACTTCCATCCAGCAAAGCCTGTCTCTCATTTTTCAAGCTATTGATAGCATATTTGGGTGCAAATACTTGGTCACCACCTTCTTGTAGCAAGACCTGAGTGCAGCAACAAGAATCTTCTAGGAGTCTCAAGACCTCCTATCCTACATAGGGGCCTGCTGGGACCTCACTTGGCAGCACAGAGCTGTTTCAGACTGTTCAAAATTGTGTTCAGCTGCAACACCCTCCCAAGGGCTGTTTCAGCAGTTGTAGCTTGCCAAAGTTCACAAATGGTTTAAGCATCCCTCCTACCTAGCCTCAGCTACATCCCAGGCATGCTCCACCCATGAAAGGCAGAACGAAAGGGTGCTGCAGGGCCAGGCTCCCACGGCTCAGCGGCACCAAGGAATTCCCTCTTGCACCAGTGGTGCAGAAGCAATGGATGCAAGCCAGAGATCTGGCTTAGAAATTGCTTGTTTTAGATAGCAATTCTCCCCACACACACACCCCGATTTCATTAAATGAAAATTACCATGTGTTAGATAACATTAAACTATCAGTGAGAAGGAACAGCAGGAGGCCTTTCCTTCAACTGACTGGATACCATGCACTTCTCTTAGGTTTTAAAAATTTAATTTCAAACAGTTTTTCTCAAAATGCATAAATATCCATTCATGCAGCTCAGGGGATGAAAAGCTCCTGCGCGTTCCAGGAATATGGTTACTAGTCTGTACATACTTGAATTCTGGAAAAAAAACTGATTTCATCCATTTCCAAATATTAAGTTCACACTGTATTGTACCACATTATTTCAGTAGGTCAAAGTGAATAAGAACCCAGGATCTAGAAGAAAAGTCCCTAATGGGGGCTCTGTAAATCTGTTGTCTTCTGCTGCAGACCATTTTTTTCAGAGTTCTGTCAGTACCAGCAGCTTCTGTTCACAGAAAAATCAGCAAGTTTTAATTATTCTTTTTGGCCATTCTTACAAAGCGCTCAGTTCCCATTCTGTAACCCACATTCTGCCTTTGTTCATTGTCATTAAACCTTCACTGATAATAGACAAGTTGAAAGGAGTGTAAATGAACATGGACACTGCCCTCCCTCCCTTTTGATTCCTGAAATTCAACCAAAATCACTGTATTTCATATACCCTGAATACAATCATAAATCATTTCCCATGGGCAGGCAGGGTGTTCCTCTTGAAAGACATTCTGTGGCTGCAAACCACTTAAGCAACACAGGCCAAGTTTCTAAGGCTCATGCTAAAACTAAAACTGAGGTGTATCTAATTTTTTTGTAATACATAACTTTTCTTTCCACTTCTCTGAAAACAATGTTTTGCATATTTTAAAAATAGTATTCCCCTCTGAACTTGTATATCTAAAATGTTTTTAGCTTGCCTGCCAGATGCTATAAATTGTCCCAGCTTGACTGGACATAAGGAATCTATTCCACCTTATGCGAGGGGAGGATGTGACTGCAAGTGCAAAATTTCAAACCCGTTTTTATATGCAGTCTTACTTATGCTAAGGAGCTGTTGGAGATCTGACTTTCATAATATATTGAAATACTTTCTTCTTACTTTGCTAAAGTCTTTATATTTGATTTTCACCATAGAGATAACAAGAATGCATATAGGTTCCAATACCACTCAGCTATGAATATCAAATGTTATTCTCTTGTAAATATATTGTTTACACTGCAGAGTAGTATCATAGTCTAGGTAGCTAAGCCCTTTCACTTCTAGAAGCATACTCTAAGCTGCCTAATTTTGCCTTTACATGCCTACCACTTCCATTACCCCCCCAGGCTTTTAGAAGTCTCACTTTTCTTTCAATGCAAAGTTCTTCATGTATATGACATGAAAAACAAAAACAATATTTTGCACTTCTTTAACATGGTGAGTAGTGTTAATGTAATCCAAGTAAGCCAAGCTTTTTTTTTTCCTCACACTTATCATTATTAATTTCCTCTTGGATGGTATAGACCACAGTATATTTTTTGTTAGTGACTTACATTTAGTTAGTAACTAAATTTCAAGAAGAAGAACATGTGGGAAAATTATCTTTAGGCTTTTGGGTATTCTTGAGGAAAATCACATACATTATTAAGCATTTTTTCTATATATACATGAACTTTTCCCAGAAAATAAAGTGATGGTTACTTCACTGAAAACCTGGTAATTATCTTTGTATATAATCTGAAAGCAGTTCTTGCCAGAAGTCAACATGTTTTTCTAAAACCTCTACTTGCTCTTTTCTGATTCTTTCAGTACTGCAAGTTCATTAACTCATTAAACTCCCACTGTGCACTGAAGATCTTCCGCTGTTTCTGGCATCCTTTGGCACCATGTGCATACCAGGAAATTCTCATCCTTTTAACCATGGATATCCACTTGTTTATCAGCTTGCATTGCAAAATCGGCAGCAATGGCACGCCATTCTGGGTTCACATTCATCAATGAATCATGCCAGCCATTTCATTCAGGTACAGAATGGTTTTCTTTTTTTTTTTTTTTTTTTGACTATAATCTGGATGGGAAGTAAAATGCTAAAGCATTGTAGAATCCATCTTGTCATAATTAAAAAATACCAAAACCAGTAGTAGCTATCTTACACATTAGGATCTCAAGTTTGTGTTACTGTATTGCACAGGAATAGATTTAACATATTTAGGATCAGGAAAATGTAAAAATGTTTTAAATTCACTGTGTACCATATTCTAAAGCTTCACCAAATCCAGAAAGCCCAAACTCAAATTATTTTACCTATTTCAGCACAGTTATGTGCCCTGGATGACAACCTTTCTTGCTGATGATCTTACAGCTTCTGCCAGGGGACTCAATTAAATAAACATCAGCCAACCCCTGACCGGAGCATGCACCTTTAATGATCACATTATTTGCCCATCCGTAAAGTGGACAACTCTAAGGTCACATTTGTCACACTAGCTTAGATAAGATGGCAAAGAGAAAACAGCAAAACTGATGCTATGAAAGCAGCAAAAGACTCCTAAAAGGAGTCTTCAACTACATTGTGTTTTTCATGCTTTCTACTGTTACAAAATGCTTATCTTCTCAGTGGCAATCTTCTCAAAAAGGACTTTTCCCACATAATTTAGGGAGTTGCACCAAGACTGCTAGAGAAAAGCCATCATGTAACTTTCTGTGCACAACACTTAAAAATATCAGCAATGGGCCTTTGCCACAACAGCCACTAAGACCTTTAAACATACCTACACTGAAGTGGAAGCTCAGAAGTACTATCCCACATTTTACATTAAATACAAGATTTATGCTTCTTTGTTTAAATAAGGAAAGGCTTAACCCTCTCTCCATTTTTTTTTTCCCAACAGTACAAAGGCAGTGCACTGTTCCAGGAGAGCCATCTCCTCATGCCATCCTACTTGTCCTGGCAATCATGAAAGGCTTCACACCAAAATGGGGTAGAAAGGCAAGGAGACAGGGTCTGCGTATATGCCTGATCTCAACAGAGATGTAGGCTGTATGCTGCCCAGTTTTAAAGTCACATATGAAGCACAACTTCCCTTTACTCCCACATTCCACAGTAATGTCCAGTGGCTGTCTGCAACTTACTCTTTCCAACAAATACCATCCCTGATGAAACTGTATAATATGGTAATTATCATTTGAAGAGCAGAGGCATAATTCTCATGAGTATTAAATCCCTCATGCTCTGTGAAGGAAGGGGAAATGATTGCGGTTTTCAACCATCATAGAGAAATGTGGTATCTGGTTTAAAACACATTTTACACTCTCTCTTTTCCTAGCTCTCTCTCATTGCAACATCTCTGTGGTGAATTTCTGAATCAAATAGGGGAGCGGTTTTATTACTTTCTAGCCATAAATGAGGAAGCAAAGTAATTTTTAAAAATCAATTATCCGTGAAACACAGTAACAGAGATTAAAATATTTTCCCCTTTATTTGCTAAGGGAAGTTAAAATCTTTTGCTCTAAACATAGCCTCCTTCACCGTGGAAATATAAGTTACACATCAGGGTCATCTATTTTCAGTCGCATGAGCTCTGCAGAACAAAGACAAAGGTTATTTGATTGTGCTGAATTATAGCAAAACTGCCAATACCATAAAATCATCTTAGTGCTGGTGCACAAACAACTTGGTAAAAAGCAAGCAACTCTAAGATTACAAGAGAAAACCTGGATGGTGAGTGACAAACTGAGCTTTAAAGGAAGTAGCATGCCAGTGTGTTTTGCCTTTGAGCTATACATTCTGTACATATCAACTACTCAACAACAAATAATAGATGGGTACATTAGATTCATATGCTAAACCAACAAGCCTTTGGGACCAAGACCGCTTCTTTTATTTCATGTTTATGTTATCTAGCACAAAAGGTCAATTCTTCAACACTAAATCAAAATAGAATTATATTGCACTATTGATGTAGTGTAGCCTTATGACAGCACATATGATAATGTCCACAAGATTGCCTCAAGACAGAAAAATTATAGCATACTACCTGGTTAAGGTCAAGCTCTTTGAAAATCCTTTACATACATGGGGTGCTTAGGCACAACCTTTAGTGACGGACTTGATAGTTCTGGGTTAACACTTGGGCTTGATGAGCTTAAAGTTCTTTTCCAACCTAACCAATTTTATGATTCTATCTTTAAATACATATATATATTACTACATATATCTAGATGTGGACACATATGCTTGAGGTTGAATGTGAGAAGAGTTTCACAGGTAGAAAAGCCTATGAGGAGGTTTCTCATCTTGTGTGAAGATAGAACGATGAAAGATTCACATTGTGTAAGAACAGGGAGTCTATGGACACATGCCAAGAGTAACTCTCATTTCGAAGACACAGATTACAGTCTGGAGGGAAGATTGTATTGTAGCTAGATGAAGAATATGAAAGCTGTCCTCAAGGAGCCCAGTTAAACTGAGATAAAACTATAAAGGTCTATGTCAAATAAATATCACAAAGTCTCCAGACATGAAAGAACCTCTTAATTTCCATCACAAAGAAAAAGTAGAGAAGGACTAAAAGAAATAAGGAGGAGAATACTAAAAGATGCAAGCTGGTGCTCTTGCAGAAGGAATGTGAGTCAGCATTGCTTCCTGTTAAGGTCTGTGGATTATTTACCACAGTCTAGCTAGACCTTAAACGACAAGAGAGACTTGAAGTAGACACATGATAAATTTGGTCTCCTGAATAGGCTACTTAAACTACACTCTTGTGGTTTTTGAAACCAGAAGAAACATTCTAGTAAAGAACAGTGCAAATCATGTCTCAAATTTAAATATTTATATTTTCTATATGCTGCACTTGAAAGTCAGGCTGCATAGAAACCACAGATTTTTTGAGACAAATGAAATAGTTATAGTTGGGAAATAACAACACAGAATTTTGCAAACATTGAAGAGTTGTTTCATACTATTAAATCTCATCTTTTAAAGAAAAACTGCATATTGGTGACTGACAGAGATTATTATTTTTAGGCTTAAGAGGAAATAAGATGATAGGGTTCTTATACTCACTTCTAAGTGAATCTGCAGCCAAGTGCTCTATGGAAAAACACAGTAAGTCAACTCAGCATCTGTAAGATCAATAAAATAACTTAAGAGGAAAAAGTTCTGTTTAACTTATTTTTCTCCCACAGGAGACTGTGTCAGACTGTTGCAGGAAGCAGTAAATTGTAGAGTTTGTGGACTCTGTTCAGGCACAACAAGAAATCATTGTAACTCCAGTGATGAAATTGGAACTAATTTTTGTGTCCTGAATTGCAGCTAAAGTTGTGGCTCTAAAATGTGTCAAATAAATGACACTGTTCAAGACACAGATCTGCATAGCCTGAAGTACTAAGCTGAATATACAGCCCTTAGAGTCTATAAGAGTAAAAACCACTTTTCTTGACAAGAGAGATGTCATCCTGAGTAGCTGCTGAATTCACACTCAATTGATGTGAGTATAGCAATGTGCTCAACTCACAGTTTTTGGACAGTACCCTGAAAAGTTTCTGGTTCATCTAATTGAATTCTAAAGACCTACATCCCTACAGGGATGCAGGACAGACTTGGGGCGTGAGACCTGTTATGCAACATGAAACTGTGGGAAAGTAAAAAAATAAACCTTGACTTCAGTGCTGATCATCAAGATATTATAACCAAGTAGTGCTGATGCTCAAAGGCAGTCCTGGAAGCCAAGCACTTGAAAACAAATCATTCCATCAAGAGTTTCTTCTCTCTTGATCAACATCACAAATGGCTCAAACTTCCAGTTTCACATCTAAAAGCAATATGCTCATCATCCTTTTCAGGCTGTAGTGGTTTTGGCCTGGGTCAGGTTTTTCAGTAGCAGGGGGGCTAAAGAGGTGGCTTATTTAAACAAAGAGAGTTGCCAGAAGCTTCCTCTGTAGCTGACAGAGTTAGGGCCAGTTGATTTTAAGCTGGACCCTGCACCTGACCCAGGTCTGGCCAATTAGTGGTGGAGGTAACGCCTCTGTGAATAACATATTTGAGAAGAAGAAGTTGTTGTGCAGTGGCAGAACTGCAGCAGCAACAGGGAGAGAGAATGTGAAAACATCTCCGCAGACACCAAGGTCAGTGGAGAAGGAGGGGGAGGAGGGTGCCTAGGCACTGAAAAGAAGGCTCCCCTATGATATGTGGTGAGGACCATGGTGAAGCAGGTTGTCCCCCTGCAGTCCATGGAGGACCACCGGGAAGCAGAGATCCACTCACAGCCCATGGGGAAGGTGCTCACGCTGGAGCAGCCTGTCCCTGAAGGACTGTCTCTCCCGGTGGATGACCCACGCTGGGCAGTGTGTGAGGAGCTGCCCCGTGGGAGGGCCCATGCCGGAGCAGTTCGTGAGGAGCTGCGGCCCATGGGAAGGACCCACGCTGGAGAAGTTCATGAGGGACTGTCTCCCGTGGGGAGGGACCCCACAGTGTAGCAGTGGGAAGTGTGAGGAGGCCTCCCCCTGAGAAGCAGCAGCGGCAAAGTCCATCTGTAATGAACTGACTGCAACCCCCATTCCTCATCCCCTGCGCCACTGGGGGGGAAAGAAAGGGAGTCCTGGGAAGTAGAGGGGTGGAGGGAGGTGTTTTAAGATGGTTTTATTTCTCATCTCCCTGCTTTTATTGTTTCTTTAATAAATCAAACCTTTTTCTCCCTGAGTCTGTTTTGCCCATAACGCTAATTGCCGAGTTTGATCTCTCTATTCTTATCTCAACGCACAAGCAGTTTGTTATATTTCTCTCTCTCTCTCCTGTCCAGTTTAGGAGGAGGAGTGATATTATGACTGGGTGGACATTGGGCTAAACTACCACACAGGCTTTTATCTCCAGGTTTGCACCTACTGATAATGTTTCCCTCACATGTTCCTCAGTTTCTTCAAAACCCTTAAGATGCATATACATCTCTAAAGACAGTCTATCATTAATTTCTAAGACTTTAGCTTTGAGAATAACTGAGATCATGCACCAAACTGGGGGTTTTCTGCCCTTCTAAGCTTCCCATTGGAAGATTTACAGACTCTAGTGACAGACATGTCACAAGTGGTGTCCAGTAACAACAGCAACAATATTCTAAAATGTCAAAAAAAGAACTTGAGTGAGGTGAATTTAGGTTTAAAATCTATAAAATTAGCTGCTGTAATTGGTTAGGAAGCTTAATGGGGTGTAATAAACCATGGAGATTCTTTCCACAATCTCTCAGAATACAGTTTTGACTGACGAGGCTCAATATAGTGCTGTTCAGGTCAGTGTGTACTTCATTAGTGCTACATAACTTATTGTTAGCACTAGAAAATGGCATGTTTTCATGAAGCTTAACATACAATATGCTGCTAGGTGTAAATACAAATTTAACATGCCAAATCATCTAATAAGAAAATCAGATACAGATGTAATCTATTGAATTTTTTTTAATTAACAAAGATAAATTTAGTGATCATTCCAAGAAAACATCATTATGTCAGCTTGCAGTGGTTCTCAGATATATCTATTTAAAACTGCATTACCACAAAGTCATTGTAAAAACTTTAATTCCTGTCATAATTTATTTTAAAAGCAAACACTTCAACCCCATAGAAAGGGAGAGTTCTTGCTAAAGAGACAACTGGAAGTAGCAATGTAACATCTCCCATCCTTAACTCTGCATTCTTATTTCTAGTTTTTGAGAGGGCTGGGTAAGTTCTGAGAATACAAGGAATATGAAATAGGAAAATAGGAATAGAAATAGAGTTTCCATGATTGTAGAAAAATGTCATGGTCCATCTTGGAACAAAGGATCATGATCAGCTATAAGTACTAGGGGCCTTTGGAACCCCACCTAAGGACAGGAAGGGCTCGTTTGTCAGTTATGGTCCCAGTCAAAACAGACAAGACTACTCAGCTTGAGGAAGAAAACAGAAATTAATTTAATCCATCAAGAACCAAAAACATAACAAACACAAAACAACACCTTCACCATCCCTATCCTCTTCCTGGGCTTAGAGTGCTGACCCTGGTGTCTTTATGTCCTCCTGCCCTGAATGGCTCAGGGGGTAGGGAATGGGGGGTTTCAGTCAGTCTTTTCCCAATGGTTCCTGCCAGATAGGTGGGCTCCTCACCAGTCATCCCTGCTCCATCACAGAGCACTTACATGGGCTGACGTGTGTTCATTCGAGGGTTTCAGCTCCTCTCTGCTTCTTGTGTGGGTTTGCTCTGCGACTCACAGTCTCTCCAGCATGGCCTGTGCCATGGCTGCCTCTTCACACTGTCTGCTGCCCGTCTGGGTGCACTCACCCAGAGCTGCTGGTGCCTCTCAGTCCTGCCATTGCCCTTCGTGGATTATAGAGGCACAGCCTGTGTTCTTGCCACGGGTTGCAGAAGGGTCTGTGGCCCAGCGTTCCTCCTTCCTTCCTTCCTCCTCTTCTGACTGTGGGGTCTGCATGGTCACTTCCATCTTGGACCACTCCTCCACCTCCTTTTCCCTTCCCACAGAGATATCAGTTTGGCCTGGCTGGGCTGGAGGTGGATCCACCTCAGAATCAGGGGTGCAAAAAGCAACTTCACACAAACTCATGACAAGAAATTATATGCTAATTAGGCTATGCTAATTGCAATGCATCCAGTTTAGGATAAAACCTCTCTAATGATTCATATTTCTGTATAAGTAAACGTGTATTTTCCCTGGTAATATATTTTCATTTCTTTTATTGATGCACCTAGAAACATATAATGAGACAGATGAATGCACAGGTCAGTCAAGGAAGAAAGCACATCACAGATTTAACTAGTTGAAGGTGATGGTCATCTTTAGAGGAAAATTATGTAAAGGCAAAAAGCTGGGTACATAGTTTATCTCTGCCTCTCGGGAAAAAAAAAAAACTAAAAAAAACCTAAACCAGTGTTTCCAGGACTGATGCTTATGAAATTACATTGGGACACAGTAAGTTATGTGAGGGCCACAATCTGGATGGCTTTGTAGGCCATACTTACAAGGATTAAGAAGAGGAAAGGTTTGAAGAGCCAAAGGTGACTAATGAGACTCCTGAGAGGCAGAGAAGCATTAGTGTTCACCCACAGCCTCCTAAAGGTGTCCCAAAACATAGTCCTGCTCAGTAGCTAACATGCCACATCGTGCTGGATGGAATGCAGATGAAGAGAAAGATAATAGCTGTTTCAAAAGCTACAAGAGAAAAGCAATAACTGTGGACAGGCAGGAAAGCACAAAAACATGGTGAAACAATACTGCAGTCATGTGTGCAACACCACTCTTCCTTATGGGATAGACTAGTAACACATTAATATAGAGGAGTTTGAAGGACAGCAGTTAAGTCACTTTCTGTGATGGCCATGTCCACACATAGTTAAGATAGGCTTGTTGGACAAAACAGGAGGTTGGCAATAGGGCCTGGTGTTACAGACTGAATGGAGACATCACAATAGTGACTAGCAGAAGGGTAAGGAAAGGCCTCCAGTCTGAGGACAAGCAGATAGTAAAGGGGCACAAAAGGAGAATGTACTCAAAACTATGTTCTAGGAGTGTAATCTTGGCAACCACGCTCTGGAAATACTGCACAAGGGAGGACTGTAGTTGTCAGAGAAAAGATGCAAGGAAAAGCCTAGTCAAAATTTTTAGCTGGAAAAAAATGCCCTATAATTGAGTTAATGTAAAATAGAGCCTGCGAAAGTTACAACACAAGCACAGCTCAAGCTGAAGATGCAACTCACATTACAGGTGACATGTTAGACCACAGCAATATGTACTGTGATGAAAAAAGGAAATACAATCCAGCACAGAACTGAGAGAATGCATCATGTGATTTATATTTTTCTTTGAAAAAGTTAGCATGAATAACTTCTCAGCTGCTGGGAAAACTTCCTGGCATAATGAATATCTAAGCTCAACTAAACCATCCTCAGAGCAAAAATTATAGATAATCATCAAAAATCCTGAGGGATTAGTTAATTTGATAACTTTCTGTACAGTGTCATTATTTTAACATTTGGTATTTCAGTGCTACAGGAGGTCAAAGGACTGAAAGCAGCTGCTGTCTACTTCCACATGAACATGGAAATCTTCCCTTTGCCATAACCTTAGCTTCCCAGTTTTTGCTGTGAAGCTAACTAAGCTGGATGGAAGACAAGAATTCCTCCTCACGAAAAACACTGAGGTTTTGGCATTTGCCATTCAGACAAAAATGCGGGTTTTCAAAATATTTCACCACAGGGAAAAGAATGTCTGTGAGATACTCCAAAGCAGCACTGAGTGCACTTGTCCAATGGTGATTCAAGTCTCCTCTCCTTGATTTATGTAGCCGATTTTTCAAAGAAAGCGAGGAAAAGATCCAAATCTTCCTTTTGGATTCAGCTGTTTCTCTGAATAAAATTAAAACAGGAGGCTGAATGTTTCCTTCTCTTTTAATGAAAGGCCATTATCTACGCATTCCTGAGATAAACTATGGGAAACATAAAGCAATGTGATTCCTAACTGAATAAATAAGGATGAAAGATGATGAGAACAGTTTTTGTATCCACTATACAGAGCATAACATCAGTTAAAAGCTGTACAAACTGCCAAGTGACTTAATAGTAGACATACCTGAGGCACAAATGGTCACTAAGCATGTGTCACGTACAGCTGACAGGGAAGTCAGCGCAGGAGCAGTGCATCCATGTGCCTTGAAGTACCTTGTGGGTTTGAATTCATGCATCTTCAGGGGATGACAAAAAGTTCTCCCAATGCCTCAGTGATGTAACACTTGCGTCTTGGAAAAACTCAGCCCAGAGATGGGACAGTTGCAATTAGCTAGGAGTACCACAAAGTTAACAGTTAATGCTCTGTTGGCATCCTCTATAATTGTGGTATTTAGCTCATGCTGTTGGATAGGAGCTGAAACCAATCATGTTCTCGTTAATCTGCCTTGAGTAACTACAGCTGGTGGGCCAGAAGAAAATTGTTCTGAAATTAATTTGTAGTGTCTTATAATAAAGGTTACCGTTATCCCTAGGCTAGCCCTGCCCATGTTCTGAGACACTCTGAGGAATGTGCGGGAGGAGGTAGAGAAACTTTCCATTTAAATACCTTCCAAATGTTTTCATGCTTTGCATGGTCCTCCTTTCCTTTTCCAAGCCATTCGGTTCTCACAGCAATTGAGCATCTCCAGTGAAACTTACTTAGTTATGTGGATATTTTTCTGGATGATTTTGCCTTGGATTTAAATAAATCAGAAGTTTTCTTGTTTAAACTCACCTCTTAAGACATTTGTGGCTAAAAAATAAAGCTGCTTTGTTTCATTATACATGTAACTGGGTAACTTCTAAATGTTTCTTAAGCCCAGAACATAGAAGAATATATGTAGTTTTATACAGTCACATTAAAAGTTTTAAATATCTTATGTAAGTATTTGACTTGTTCATAGTCAATGAGAACTATTTGTACATGTAAGGCAAGCAAGATTAATCCTGTAATGGATAATCCTTTCTTCATTTAATAAATAATCCTTTATTTACTTTTCCTTAGTTCTCAAAGTCAGTCTTTAGAACCTAAAAAAACAACCCATGACCTCATTACCTTCTCACATCATGGTGCTCGAAGCCTAAGGATGACTGAGCTTATGTTAACATATTTTTAAGTAACCATTCACGCCCTTTTTTCATCTCCTTTGAAACAGCACTTCTGATGAAGACTGTTCAGAAAACTGACATGATGTTCTATACTTGATTTGAACAAGATTCTGCTTCATCCTAGATAAAACCCAACACATTAGAAGTCTCCCATGAAAAGCGTAGACCTGTCTCCCCATAAGTATTATATGGGGTAGCTAGAAGTAGGGCTACCTGTTACCAAATCTGCTACTGGCATGCAGAGTGATAAATAACACAATTAATGCTGACAAGCTGGGGAGAATGGTACCTGTGGTCCAGCTGACCTAAGTGGGACATGACTTCAAACTCATACACATACACAAAGTCTAACTCAATCTCAAATGAGCACGAACATGATGCAAGCACAACCAGGCAGCACCCACAGTGATGCATATATTCTCTTATGCATGCCAGCTGGATGCTGATCCTGTAACAATGGAGCTGGCCATGGTAAGGCAGCTTTTTGTCGCTTGTCCACCAAGACCTCTTAGCTAGTATTTGGATAGCAAAATGTTGCTGAATTGAAACTATCAGTGAGTCTCAGTATGGAGTCAAGGGTAGAGCCTCAAGGCCCTATCTGAAAGGAGAAGTTGACCAAAATGAAAGCTTCAGCAGCCCTGGTGAGACCAGATTGCAGCCACAGGGCCAGGGAAGCGGGACGCTCCTAACAGTGGGCTGGCTCAAAGGGTACCCCTTGCTCCCCATCAGCCTAAGACAGAGAAAACACTGGAAGGATGAAGTGGGTCCAATGATAGGGGCAGTTTGTGGAGAGCTCGGCAACACACTAAGAGTAGGTCAGCCCTGCTGCCTACCCTGCCTTGTCACTCATGAGGCAGGATTTGAAGGAGAGGAGAAACGCTTTCATTGTGAAAACAAGTACGAATTTCAGGATTAAATACAAGGTCTGCCACTTGGTTTCTCTTTTTCACCAGTATGTGGCTTAATGTGACTTAAAGCCTTTTTGATTTCAAACTTTGAAACCTTCTCACTGCATATCAAGGCCATTCCTTAATCAGCTCCTTCAACTTTGAGAAGCCTGCTGTAAAGGAAGCAAATTCTGTCCAGACTGAATGATTTCCTATCCAGATGAAAGCCTCTGAAACAAAACAACACCACTTTGCCATATATCACCATAAACATTGACATGACATATTTTAAAATACTTATTAAAATTAGGCTCCTAATCTCATCTTGAAGCATTTAGATCAATGTCAACCTTTTCCAAAACAGCCAGTACTCCCTGAAAGATATAGTGGTTTTGTGACCACCACTTTTGAATGTCAGGCTATTAATTTATGTGGCTATCTTTCAGCATCCAATTTTGCTTGACCTATGTTTCAAAGGAGGAGGAAGATTTTAAATTCTGGCAACAATACAGCGGTTGCTATCAATAGGGACTTGATTTAGTAATAACGTTGTTGTGAAACAGACCATAACCTGATGTTGTTTAAAATGGGACAAAATAAGGCCCCTTTTCTTTTTGGTAAATTATGTACAGTGCTGCCTGTATTCCAGTTCCTGTAGCATGCTTCCTACCATCTGTTTTCCATTTTTCTTTAATTTCCATCCATGCCCTTTGGCCTATTCCCTGTGTTCAGAAGAAAACAGTAATTAAAGTTGACATTATCTCTGTGCCTTTTACAGACTACAAAAATTGAAGATTTCGATTTTTTTTTGTAAATGTTTATATGCTGCCTCGTATCTTTTACTGCAAGATGAACTCTAACATTATTTTTTGGGGATCTTAAGAATTGTCACGTAGGGACTAGTTACAGACTCTCGTTAACCATAGTAATGAAGAAGTCTGATTTTCACTATATCCGATTTCCATCATTTCATTAGCACAGGTCTCAATAAACATATTGGTTCTGTCTAGAGTGTAAAAATTAGCATTAAGAATATAGACGTTTACAGCAAGCTCCTCACACTATAAACAGCCTCATGAGGTGAAATTCACTATGTGCATAATTTTTGTCCCACAAACTGAAAATAATTGTTTTCCTTCACAGACAAAAAGAGCATCTTATTGCTTACATCTAAGAATAAATTGTGTATTAAAAAAAAGATCTGTTGCCCTGACAGACTGCTGGACACCAAAAAGTGCAATCTGAATTGAATAATTCTGGACCTATTCTTCCTGAAATCAAGCCCATTTATAACTGTCACAACCACAAGTTTTATAACTCTGTTTTGTCCATGAATTCATAGCTAGTGATTCAATAATACTAATACATATCCATAGACAAAATGTAACTAAATACAAAATTAAGTGGTTACTTCAACTTACTAGCCATAGCATCCAAAGGGGCACAAGTGCAAACAAAAGTAGAACTTTGACAGTTCTTCTGCCATTTGAGCTTTCTGTAAGGAAAGAAGAGACACGTGCATGTCCCATTCTCATTGTGCATATGTTCTATGACAAATGGACTTTGATTGTCTAAGTTGAGAGTCATTCACATACTAACAAAGTTAAATGGAGACTTTCAGCTCACAGTTGAATTTGCCTTGGAACTGCATGATCTCTTTTTCATTTCTTAATTTTCACTTTTTAGCTTTAACAGTGCTTTATCACAAGTTTTGCAAGTAATATAATCCCCTTAGCATGAGAACTTTAAGAACAGCAAGTTACTGTCCCTTTCTCTCACAAAATAACATTTGACATCTAGCTAGTTTTATATTAAGCCATAATTCATGACAATGGTGTCAAAGTCCTAAAACGCAGCCCTTTTTTGACACTGGAACTGTGTTATATGATCACAGTCTTGTGTTTTGTGGCTGCCTTTTTAGGAGTTATAGATTATAAATTTGACACATATATATAAATCACTTTTAGGGAATGGGAAATTGTGCCATTAAAATCATATATATGAACTCTTCCATGATTTCCTCAGTAAATATTGCCTTACAAAAATTCCAGATAGTACAAAGGTACAATATACCACATGTATGAAGTGTGTTTGCTATATGCCAATTGGTTAACTGAAAATATCTAGAGGATGTTCTCATACCAGCCTTCATAAAAATATCAGAAATTTATAAGCCATATATTAGCTCCTCAAATACAAATAATTTGCCTTCTAATTCAAACATTTCTATGTACTACATAAAATATTTCAGAAAGCACCATAGAAGCAATCTGAAAATTGCAAGGCAGAGCACTTCTGCCAAAATAAGAAATTAAAAAAAAAAAAGAGAGAAAAATTGGGATATAAAAAGGAGATATGAAAATGATATTAAAAGAATTCAAATGTAGAAAATACTGTGTTAATGCTTGTTATGTAATACTCCTTTCATTAATGAAGTCATATTTTGGACAGAGGTTTATACACATTATATACACATGAATGCCTTTGTGTGTTTTCCTATTGATTTTTGTGAGTTTTCTTGTATTTTAGATATGTTACTGTAGTATTTTAACAGTAATCTTTTGTTTTCCAATACTAATTAGGTATCTCCTTGGGAATTAGTTGGGTTTACAGCTTAGAAAAGAAATAATAACTTTCTGTTGAAGAAATCTATCTTCTGCAAAACAAACATTATTCCCCCAGTCTGCCAAATGGAAGAGTTCAGAGCTGGCTAAAGATCTGGCCATCACTGTTGGCAACTGAGTTTTGTGTATGTTTCAGATGATCACTCCTTTTTTCTTACCTTCATCAGTCTCTAAAACACCATAAAGAGCTAGCACTATGACAAGAAAAGACAACACCTTTCCCTGGTCATCACCATCCAGATCCCAGAAAAACAAGCCAGTGGTACCATCAGCAGGAGGCCAGGTACCAACAAGCAGGAGAAACTTGTTCCTTTCCTGTTGGCTCATTCTGTCCTTGCATTTCCTACCTCTCTACTCCAATCTCCACTTCCTTGCAGCCTTTGTTCTCACCATGTCGCTTTTTCAAATCACTTTCTTTTTCTGCAGTAAGAGTTTTAATAACACGCTGCCAGACTGCACCCATGAGTACACAGGAAAAAGGATGCAATCACACGGCTGGCAAGAACTGAGCTGCAGAGGGGGAACATATGTTTCAGATGCTTCTGTATTGACACTGCTTCTAGCTGGAAAGAGACATCTATTCCCCTATAGTAATGGATTTGTTACTTCCCACAATCTCACTTTCCTTTTAACAAAAATTAACTTCAGGTTTGTTTGACATTTAAGAAAAAAAATGAAAACAACAAAACCCACCACTCCCAGTGATCTCTAGCAGGTTGAACAAATCACACTTCATGCCATTTGTTTATTCCTCAGTATCGATTTCAGACAGATTTAAAAATTAATGCAGTAAAAATCAGACATTTGCTGTACTTTGGTTCAACTACTGTTGGCAGGAAGAAATAGGTATCTAGGTAGGTAACAGAGACCTAACAAATAACACTTGGTTTGGGACTGGAGTCTTCCCATGTCTGACATCAGTGTTGACTTTAGTGGAACTCCTAAGGTCCTCAAAGCTACACACTCTAGTGACCAAAATACAATGCAAATAAATAGTCTAAAAAAACCCAAACAAAATCAAATTAATACAATTCCACTATGGTCAATTTTCCAGTGTAAAGGTAAGGACATTATTTTGCAGTCCTCTGTGTTGCAGGTCATAAATTCAATCAATATTCATTATTGGTTATTTTTGAAACTTGTCATGAAAATCTGTCAATATAAATAGTAAATGTACTTAAGAAAATGCTTCATATTTATTATGAAGCTTCTTTACACTTTCTGGACAGAGAATTGTAACACAAAATTAATCTTCATTGTGGAGTGTGAGGGGATTTTTTAGCTTGGTACAGAAAAGAGGTTTTTTCCATTGGATTTTCTTTGGTCTATCTCACAAAAAATCTTTTTAGATGTCTAAAGAAAAAGGTGTAACTACTGGAATCAATTTTCTTGTTTCTACATTCCTCCAGTTTCCCAGTAACATATACTCTGTATATTTCATTTTTTTCTCCTACATATTCAAGAATATGTTGAACAATGTTGATATCTCCACTCCAATTAAAGCAGAGCATGAATCCCTTTCAAACATTAATTAGTACTACACAGAATGAGGATATACTTTAAGAAATACAGATTGGTTCCACAATATTCATTGCATCCTGATCAATAAATCATTTCAGTCCTATGGGACTGAAACTTCCCGAGGTACAGAGGTCAAGCTACAGTGGAATTAGCAAATACCAGTTTCTCACAGATGTGTAATTAGGACATCAGTTTATGTCCTCTCTGTCTATTAAGATATTTATTCTATTAATTTTAGGCAAAACATAACTAGTTACTGTATTTTTGGTTTTGTTCTAACATGAGGAACTTATCCTGTATTCAACTTAAGCTGTCAGCATAGCAATTATTCACTGTTGTATTTTTAATGGAGGGTATGAAGCTTGGCAAAAATTCAGATCTCAGATGCTAGTTAACCTAACTAATCTAGCTGGTTAACTTTGCTACAATTTTTACCCTAAAGAAAAAATGCTAGAGATTTCTCAG
The DNA here is from genome assembly GCA_013401255.1 of Urocolius indicus. Classification (NCBI taxonomy): domain Eukaryota; kingdom Metazoa; phylum Chordata; class Aves; order Coliiformes; family Coliidae; genus Urocolius; species Urocolius indicus. The sequence goes on along the minus strand of WBNH01011975.1, from coordinate 136,820 downwards.
TTCATCAAATTTAATATATATTTAAATCAAAGAAGTTTATGTTCTGTAACAATAGAGAGAAGTTGGTGGGATTTTATATGGCTGTTGTTTTCATATGCATATCAGCATACTCTGATCTCACTGACTCCAATTCTGCAAATACACACATGTGCTTAGCTTTGAGTTTGTGAGTAGTTTGCACATTCTCATTAGTATGTTTGCACTCCGCTGACATTTGCATCATACAAAATGAAATGTGTTGTAAATGAAACTTTATCCACAGTGGTGGATGCCTGGTGAGTGGAGCCAAGTGGAGCCTCTGAATCTATGCATGCAACACAAATATTTGCAGGACTGAGGTATTACAAGGCAGAGGAAACAACATGACTGGAACACCAGACTTAAGAGTCCAGAGTCTTCTCCAAGCTGCTATTTACTTATGACAGGAACTTGGCACGCTCTTTAAGTTCCCTTTGTCTCAGTTCCTCAATCCATCTCTGCAAAACTAATTAAAATCCAGAGATGAGAATCAGTTTTTCTAAGTGCTAAGCTCATTATTATTGCTCCTTTGGGGGTAAAAACTCCCTTACTAAAGAGGATTAGGATGTCAATTGTCACTTATTAGAGCTAATAACATGCAAAGTTCAGAAATTCATGTGCTTTTTCTACCTCTGTTGTCAACAAATAACCATAGTCTCTTAAACGTACGTACAGTCTAACTGGCTTTGAATTGAAAACCAAAACTTCTATGGGCTGTCTCGCATTAAGGAGTGGCATGCTGACCTGAACTGCCCAAGGCAAGAAAAGTTGAAAGCGTATTCATCGTCCTGTCTCTGGTATCACTACCCATTTCACAAGGTACCAGACTGATAGAAGCTTCATTTACCACGAGTCAACCTATAAATTACCTTTTGTTTCACCTGCCCTCTTAAAAGCATAAGTATTATTTTTCAACCAATTATTTCTCAAATGCATAATCATTAGAAATGTCAGTAAAATAATAACTTGAGGGTGCTTCCTGTTAAATTTGTTAATAACCACATCCTCTGCTAATAAACACCTAGGCCTTTGGCCTCAAGTTTATTTAGCTCAGGATATGGGTATTATTACCTCATTAAGAGGAAACACCCTCAAGATATTATTTAAGTATCTCCAGAAGGAAAGCAGCTGAGTGAAAGGATGTATGGGCCAGTTGTTTAAAATTCACTGGGTAAAGCAATTTTACAGGTAAGTCATTAAAAATTAGATTTATATTACATAAAGAAATACTTATTTCTTATATTCTATCACACAGTTACCTGTGTGTTTACAGGAATATGCTGAAGGCAGGGAGAATTAAGGAAAGGTCCTGAATTACATTTTGTGGGCACTGAGAATTTAGCAATGTTATGATAATTATTGGTTTTGAGATTCTCTACCTTTGCTGTTATGCTGGAAAATGTTGTGGACACTTTGGTTTGCTTTTTCTCTTCAGAAAAGATAGCTTTGAATAAAATGTGCAGAAGCTGTTCCTATAATGTCCTTCAATTCACATGCTTAAATCTCAGCACGTGGGTAAGTTTTTGTAGAAAACAAAATTTAGCTAGAATATTAAGCACTATTATATCCTTCTGAATAGAAACAAATTTAACATAATTATTTAGATATGTTTACAGAACCAATTGCAACATCATTTTATGTATTCTCCAGATAAGCCCACTGTATCTTTTTGATTACATCTTTAAAAAAAAAAAAGTCTATTGTAAAAAGTAATGAATGTTAGGCAACTGTATGAACTGTAAGTCTCAGTGTTAGAAACATTTCTCATGAACAAAATGTTTTATATATTTTTAATGCATATTCATTTGAAAAATTACTTTTGTGTATCAATATTTCAGTTGAAGCAGAGACTAAACAGATGCTTTCACTTCATAACTCATGTTTTGAGACAAAATTCTGAAGATGCTGACTGCACTGCTCAGCACTATGTACAAGGCAAAAGAAGTCTAACATGTAGAGTATAAACTCTACTTTTAATGAAACCAAAGAACCTGAGAGTAACAACTAGAAATGGAAAATCTTCTGAAACAAGATTAGTTCAAAGAGAAGTGTATATGCATTACATATCAGAGCCAGGCAATTGCTTTCATTTGTGTGGCTGTATGTGGATAGCACATTTTTAAAATATAGTAATAATGACAAACATCAAATCAGTGACTGAAAGATGCTTGTTTCCCTGTGTTGTGCTCTTGCTCACAACAAGGAAAGACAAGTCCACTGTCTCCCACAACACTCTCATTGACAAACTGATGAAGCACAGCCTATATATATGACACAGAAGAGCCGAAAAATGGCTGAACTGCTGGGCTCACAGGGTTGTGATCAGTGTCATGATGTCTGATCAAAGGCCAGTCACCTGCAGAGATAAAATATCACAACAATTTTATATTTTTTTTACAAATATTAAGAATTACAGAAATTATGTACAATACTTGACTCATCCACAGTCAAAGTTCAATTCTATACTAGAATCAAAGCTATCATGGACAATTTCTAACAACAATTTCCTCACATTTGCCACATACAGTTACTCTAAAAAGGCTTCACTCAGGCAACGGTGAGATACACTTGATATTCATACAACTACTACCTCTTTAATTTCTACTTCAGCTCATTCATAGCTCTCCAACTGGAATATTCATGCCACGTCCTCATCAAGCATTTGGTAAACAGTTAAGATAAATAACACCACAATGGCAAGTATTTCCATACACCACATCATGAACAGAATCACAGAGATGATTGTTACTACTAATAAGAATATCATGGTGCTAATAGCTCCATATATTTTTACAAATATTATTTTATGTATGTTCACTATTCAACAAAAAATCATCCTACACAAAATAAACATATTGATTTGCTGCCAGAAGTCATGCTGTTGTCAAAGACTAGCACACCATTAAGGATTAATTTCCCTTTCATTCCTCTGATTTTTCTGTGAATTTCCCTGTCATTCTTATTGAATCACTAAGGGAGCTCCCAAGCTACAGCCAGTGGGAAAACAAGTGCCTTAGTAGAACTCCTTCATCAACAGACACAATTTTCCTTTCCGATTTTAAACAAAAGAGGAACAAAAGTACTCCACAACTACAGAACTTTCGCTTTCTCTTCTACTTTTTTTAACAGAGGCTCTAACACAAACATTAACATAACCACCAAAAATCCAAGTTCAAATCTACTCTCATTTCATAAAATACTTCGCCTTCTTGAGCTTCAGCTGCTTAGCTTGCCAAGCAGAATCAGTGTTCTAAATAACCATTTGCCTTTTTCCTATATCCTTGAACCTTCTACCAGATTTTCAGGGTAATTTTGTACACAATTGCCACAGAAAAGAGGAATCAACATACTTTTAAAACAAAGCTTGTGTTTGATATCTCACAGCATTCCCAATCTGAAAGCTGGAAAATAAAATTTGACAGTATTAATGTTTTTCACACTGGCACATAAGGATGGATGGATGGATGGATGGATGGATGGATGGATGGATGGATGGATGGATGAGCAGAGGGAGCACTTAGGAACAACTCCTGCCATCTTTGGGAAAGCCGGTAGTGTCAGAGATGAGAACCATCAGTAAAGACAGTAAGGGAAAAAGATAGAACATAAAGCTGGTTAATTTGAGACAATCAAAAGAGCTCTGGAAGTGACTTGACCACTGTGCCTGCTCAGTTTAGCAGGACTAGGAGGACTAGGAGCTGATGGCTGTCCTTGCACATGAGAAAATCTCAAACTAGCCATTAAGGAGGAGACGGAGGATAGAGGACACACAGAGCCAGCCAATTAAAAACAATTTTGCAGAAATGAGGATTCCACTACAGGGAAAAGAACTGGCAATCCTCAACCTCTGAGCTCTTCCTGATCTTACTGATCAGTGTTCATAGTATTAGGGGCTTCACAGTGGTTTTCACAGTCCATAACACCATCTTCCTAAGTACTTTTCACTAGAGCCACATAGACCAGTAAACAGTGACTCCATTATCCATGGATAGAATATGACCACAGGCAAAAAGTATTCAGGAAAACCCACTTTAAACCACAGGTCCTGCAAAAATGCCAGTAGTGAACAGAGTAAAAATGTCAGTTTGAAAAGAGTACAGAAATGTGATACGAAGAATGTCTGTATCCATTGAAATAGAAACTTTTTTATACCACCTGCTTCTTCAGCACCTGCCTACATTTCTCACCTGTCCCTCCAAAAGGTGACTGTTGCAGACAAAATGGCTTTGGTTTTACGCTAATGCCTTACTTGATACTAATAAAAATACAGTCATTTCTTTAAAAAATGCATAATTTAATCAGTCAAATTATTTTTGGAAACACAAAGTTTACAGTGGTTTGGTTACACTATTAGCTTTACTTATGCAAAATGCTTGAGAATATTACTAGTTATACTGATAAATGAGGCCTCTAATGTAGTTAGCCATGTAATGTAGAATGCTATGAAATGATGCAAACTCTGGTATGAAACTTTTTTTTTTTAAAACAGGATAAATATGAATTTAGTAGGCAGCTGCTGCTAAATAGCACACAAGCAATGTCATTTTTATGACTTTTTTTTTTTTTGGTAATTTTTGCAAGATTCATTTAGAGTGTTATGATATTACCTGTTTTGAATTTTACATAGATGCCAGCCTAGACTGTCTGGGTTGGAATCACCACTTAAACATAGCAAAGATTATGTCAGGCAAGATCACCTGCTTGTGAAAGACAGTTTTGGTGGAGATCTTAAGACACCCTTGCTCTCTTACAGACAAAGGACTACTGCACAAGGGACATCTACTCTGTATGTGTACCACCAAGAATTATAAGTGTTCTGCGTATTGAATTACTTTACTATTTGTCTAAGTTTCACTACATTATTTATCATTCAAAACCCTCTTGAAGATACTGCAGTGTTTCTGCAGATGTTTCAATGCAAAGAAGAACACAGAGGATCTGCCTGTCACAGGTGCATAGGGTCTGGCCTGCCCTAATATGTACATGAATCAGCCTCAATCCAGAAATCAGCATTTTCTGTAAAAGTACTTTTTGCCATTGGTTTTCAGTTTCTGATCATGTAGTGATTCAACAAGAGCAAAGTCAGGCAATGTAAAAGGAAGCCCAAATAATACTCTTTATTGACTGGTAATCTTCTGCCACATTAGGTTGTTGCTATAGCAGGCTAACTTTGATATAATTACCATACAGAGCTTTCATGTATTTTATACATATGCAGATTTAAAAAAAAAAAAAAAAAAAAAAAAAAAAAAAGG
>WBNH01011975.1:0-131390 GCA_013401255.1 Urocolius indicus | reverse complement strand
TTTAAAAAAAAAAAAAAAAAAAAAAAAAAAAGAGGCAAGAAATTAGAGTGTAGAAAAAGCAAGAATCCTTCAAAACTAAAAGAGAGAAAACCACTCAAATGCACTAAAACTGAACTCAGGAAATCCTAAAACAGACCTAAGTGCTCCCCAGAGGATAACCCTAATCCTTGAGCTGAACTCACTTTCTGTCTGCCATTTCTTTCTTTTTGGAGTTCTATAGCTTCCTGCACTTGAGTCAAACAAGAAGTGTCTTTTTTTCTCATTTTATTAAAGTTCAAACAATTAGTAAAATACATATCACACTGGAGAGGAAGAGCCACATCCTGGCTCTGCCTCTATACTCTTATCATTGCTAACTAGATCCCTGGCCCTCAAACCATGGAAGGTATTAGACAGCACAAGAAGCATTAGTGGAATCTAACTCTGAAATCAGGCTTTTAGATAATGAGCTGATGCTTTCCACATCAAGAAAAAATGCAGAACAGAAAAACAACTCCTGCCTTCTGTTTCCTCATATGTCTATATTTTAAACACGTGCAATAAACAAATTTAGTTTTTTCTTGCAACGTCAGTATGTTCAACTCCCTGATGAGTAGCAGCAATGGACCTAAACTATGTTTAGGAGTCAGCTGAAGCTCATGGTTTTGCTACCTGCACTCTTCCCTGCTTGAGCAGTATCCACCTCCAGCAGCCTCTCTGTCAGCATACCAGAGCCCTGAAAGAATGCCATGTTTGTTAATTAAACAGGAAAGAGGAATAAGCAAGGCACTTACATCACCTGACAGATGTGTTTCTCAAGTATGCAAGTTTCATTTAATATTTTTTATTATGGCATGTGTTGACCCAACAATCAATAAACAAGTGAACAAGTAAATAAAGAGGGCAAGCGAGAAGAGAGGAAAAAGGAAGAAAAAAATGAGAGGGAGAGAATACGTGTCATGCTCAACATGTTTTGCACTTTGTAAAAAGGAATTAAGTGACTCGATCTCCCCACCCCCCTTCTCCCTTTATGTCTGGATGTGAGCCCTTCTGAAATACTATAGCTACTGGCAGCACAGCAACACATAATAACATGGTAGCAACACATAAAACTGTCAGTCTTCGATGGAAATAGATGGTTAGGCTGAGGGGGTAAACAGACTAAATCAATTTGAACATGCATGTTAAGGACTGTGAAAGGCCAGAGTTTAGTGCTGCTAAGTTTGAAAACATTTGTCTCTGTCTTGTTGTATTTCCCTGCCATTCAGCGACATCCACCCACAGGCCTCTCACTTGGCTCCAGTCAGACTCCACGGCTGATTAATGGCAGCTGGAGGTGTCCAGTAATTTCCTCACCTAATAATAAACTACAACCCAAAACAGGGGTTCCCCTCAGGCCCACATTTAACATAACTGTGCTTACTACCAGGAGAAAGCCAATTACTGTGTCTGCTCACCACTTTGAGATAATGCATGTTTAAGTGGCTTTGAGAGGTTGCTCAGTTGATTTTGGGCACATCATCTTTGTGATAGGATAAACAAAGCTCAAATAGCATTCACATCATCCTTATAAGGTCATAAAAGAAAAAAAAAAAAGCAGGGGGAGGGTGACATTTTTGCAATGGGAAAGTAGTTTCCTCTAACAAATCTTAACGGCAACATGACCTTAAAAACAAAGGGACTTACTTTCTCTTATCCTAATTCCAGGATCACCAACACATACAATTATGATTTTGGTGGCTGAGGCTTAAGCAATCAGTCTGGCTCACCACTTCCTACCCAAGGGTGCCCAATAAAATGTTTTATATGAAGACACATCCTCAATAAGAACTTTTCCAGATTTTGTTAGCAATTAAAGCAACAACTTGTTACTGGAAGAGTTGCATGGATTTGTATATTTAGTATTAAGACTACAAAGACTGTATTGTTTATATGTGTTTACACAGTATTAGCTTTACAGCAGTAACTATATTTGTTTGATAATTATTTACACAATATGAGACAATTGTTTAAAAAAATGCTACTTAGGTAACATCTCAGCTCCTGTACAGTTATTTGAATAAATAAGAGATGGAGATTTGGCTGTAGATAATCAATAGTGGTATTCAGAGCATGAAATAATCTATCAATCCTTTAATTGACAGCAGTTTAAGACATAAAAATGCATGCAAAACACAGGATTACTCCTTTTGCACCTACAGGACCCCCTTGTAGTCCAGTTCTCCATGCACTAGCATTATAAATTTTCTATTAATACATTCCATAGTTTCTTTTTCCAAGGAGACAATGTATGTAGAAATGCCAGTAAAGTCATGTGTGATACATACTTATCTCTACAGCACACCACCTTTGACATAAGTAAGAGTATTGCCACAGATGACAACATCAGAGATTTCTAATGCACAACATTTATACAGACATACCTATATAAAATAATATGTAATTAGATATAAAAATATACAGGAATAATATTCAGTTTATACTGTTCTGCAAAAATAAGAAAAGACAGTCGAGTATCCTGGTTTCTTGGTGAATAGGCTACTGCAAGCAATGTAGATGCCAATATTTTTTTTTCAATAGTGCTTCCTTACTATAGGGACAGGATATACTTGCTGCCAAAAAGGAAGTAAAATATGTTCCATACTGTTTGACAGGTCCCATTAATACCTGCAATTCACAATCTCTGTCAAGATTTGAAAAGCAAAAAAAATGCATGTGTTTATGTGCACATGAATGTGCTTCTCCACAGGAGCAAATCTAATTAACATGTGGACACCGAGGAAAGACTATCAGACACACAGACCATTGCAGGCAATGTCAGGTCACATAGGCAACTGCTAGCACTAGGGGATTAAAAGGTAATATAATGATTTCTTCAAAAGTCTTACGACAGCTTGGGAGGAAACTGATTTTCCAGACATCTGTGCAAATGGATTTTCCTTTCTAATCAAAGATTTTTTCCTATCCCTTCCGTATCTTCCTTTCCTGAGGAAATAAATTTAAAACAGTTCTGTGTATGGTTTTTATGCTGTCCCTTTTACAAAAGGATAATCTCATTTCTGCCACAACTACCACGACAAATAACTTTGCAATATGCTAGAAATTGAGTAAGAGAAAACAGCAAACAAGGAAACAAATGCAGATACAAAAGGTAATACATTAGGAACTGGTGTTTTCACCATCACCTTAGAACTAAGCCAGTTTCACTGGAGGTGCTGGTTCTAATCTGTAAATTATAAGCAAGACCAACTTCAAGCAACAATTTTTTAAGTCTTAGGAGGAGGAATGTTCATTTTATCAGCTTGCTAAGCATCTTTTTTTCCCCTCTGTTGTATTTAAATTTGAGGCTTGAGTGCAGAGCCTATATCTCCTCTCAAACAGGGATACCTACACCTAACCTCTCTAATCGTGTTACTTTTCCCATTTCAAAAGCCTACATATGAGTCAGGTCAATCTACAAATTTATTATTACAGGACTAGAGAGGAAACTGCCCTCTACAGTAAAATAACTTAGTTCAAAATTGCAGACTTCTTAAATTCAACACCATATAACAAATGATGTCTTTCAAAGACACATACATACAAGCGCTTCTTTTTAAGAAGATCTGAATCTTCCTGACTAATGAGGAGACTTTCTTCCATGTTGGATAGCAGAAGCCAGATACAGACACAAGTATAATATGTTCCCAAATTTTGCTTCAAGAGCATAGCAATTTTGCTTACATTTATCTCAAAAACAAGAAACCATGAGTGTTCACATTGCTCAGTTGAGTGTCTTCCTAACACAAATTGCAATAGCTCCACTTTTAAAAGGTACAGAAGGACTCGTATCTAATTAGCAAATGAAAAAGCAATTCTCTTTATCCACCTCAATGTCATTGTGTCATCTTTGTGATGGTAGTTGCCTCCATTCTACACTTAGGACTCTCAAACTAATTTTATACTCAATTTCCCAAGGTGGGACCTTCTCATATATGTCAGAACAGCTTCTATTCTTTCCTTTGGGGAATTTTGTTTGGAAATACATAATTTCTTCCTCCTGACAATTTTAGAAGCTATTAACATGGACTTGCATGTTGGTTTTTTTTTTTTCAGTATACATGAGTTTATGAAATCACAGGCTTGTGGTTTAATTTGTGGACAATACTAGTCAGACAATTAAAAAGACAAAAGGTGATAGAGAAAAATGGGCTTTGTATAGAGTTATCTAGCACTTCAACAGTTTATGGCACGGGAGAGAGCACTAAATAAGGCAGAGCTCAAGAACTGTCCTTCATGGTGACCACAGAATCAGAGATATTAACTCTGGTATTTCTTGCATTTTTTTGAAAAATTATGAAGGTTCTCTTTTTATTTTATAGGTGGTGAATCTTAATTAAATGGTTGGAACCCATGAGGGAAAAAAAAAGTATCTTTTGTTGTAAAGATGAGTCATTTCATACTTGTCCTGTGAAGACAGATACCAGAAACTATCAAGAAAAAAACCTTCAATGTTACCAGAAAAAAAAAGCAGGGGGGTGGGGAGGGAACCCTACTAAAACCAACTGTTCCCCACAAACTTTGCAGGAGAGAGGGGTTGTTGTGTTTTTTTTACTACCAGTAGTCTTTCTATGACTAAAGTACTGCTGTGTTTTACATTTGGGAGTAAATGTTTTGGCCCATTAATCTTGCATACACTAAGGCAGCTCAGTAACAGCTGAATAACTGTACACAAAATTCAAATCTGATTTACTTTTCTCTGATTCATAATTCCTGATTTAATAAAGTATTATATTCTTATGAAATTATTTAAGTCAGATCACATTGTGTACAGCAAAAAAACCCCACAGATCTAACCATCCCCATTTATTTTGGAGGACAAAAACATGCAGTGACTACTTCTGGTCAGACAAGAGCTAGCTTCTCTTACATTACCAGTCACTGCACAAGTGAAATCCAAATTCAGCACAACCATATCTATAGCCTATTTCCTGGGCCTTGTAAATCCTCTTTACAAACAAGAAACAGTTTATGAGACAAGTACATTATCTATTATACCAAGTGCTATGTTAGCAAAAAAAAAAAACAAACAAAACCCAAACCACTCTTCCAGAAAGAAAAGGCCTTCCATAAGATTTCGTGAGGGTTTTTCCCTCCAAATAAATCTATCCAACTAATAAAATCTGTTTCTCTCTTCTAATCTTTCCTCCCCAATATCCTTTAAACCTCATAACCGTAACAACACTGCTCTTTTCTATGTATCTTTTGTCTCCGTCTTCTCTGTCAAATGAAATATAAGCTACATGTCTTGCAAAAAAAAAAAAAAAAAAGATTGTAAAGCTACCTCTTCATCCACATTCAAATCCCTTCTGAAACATCTTTTTTGCCATGAGGACTGTTAAAAACAGAGATTGCTGATGTGCTGTGACAGCTAGTCTACCTCTCCCTATGTTTCAATTGTTGGTTACAAAAAGCCTGCAGGAACTCTTTTTTTCATTATTTGTTTTTTTCTGCTTTTGCATCTAGTCTAAGAGGCCTCTGGCTCATGACCCAGATTCCTAAGTAGTATAATCAAATAAATAATATTAATGAAAGTGGTCTATATATGGGCTGTTCGGTCTCTGTGTGGACTGTTCTATGTTAATGGGATTTTTTTAAATGACAAAAATTCTCAGTTTCTATTAAAGACCTCTTCACCCTAACCCTGCATGTTTCCAAAAGGAAGTGTTAGTATAATTTTAAAAGAAATGACACAAAAATAAAAATCATTTACTTTCAGGAGGAAGTTTAAACCTTACTTGTAGTGCAGTACTTTTTATCTTCAGGTTGCACATACAGACACTCCTCAGAAAACTTCTCTCTACTCCCCCTAAAGCAGAAAAGTACTATTCTAGAGATATTTTTCCCCACACCATCGCCTTGCTCTAATGTCCATCAATGTCAACCAGAATATTTTATCAACTTGAATAAGCACAGGGGTTTTTGGCAATATTGATGCAATTACTGAGGAAGTGGTCCTCAGCTTTAAGTAGAGTTTTTTCTTTACTAAAGAGAGATGAGAAGTACTAAAACCTTGGCATTGAGTTGAATCTGCCTCAAAGATGGATGCAGGCTTATATTTATTAGTTTTATGTACTGAGGCTGCAGTTTACAAGTCTGCTTTTGAACCCAGGGATCTTGCAAAGCTAGTCTGTGCTCGCAAGGGGTTGAGCTCTTTAATGACCTCCCCAACTCCTTCAAACGCATCTCCTAAGGCTGTAACACTACTCCTTCTGTGTCAAGATTACTTGTTCCCATACCACAGAAGGAGTGAACAAAGTCCAAAAGAAAAGGGAAAGCTGGTCTCCTGTCAGAGCCTTGGCTTATCTCAGCAGCCTCCTATTTTTAACTTGATTGCAAACGATATCTGTGATCAAAGGGCCAGAACCCCTGGAGGAGCTTAGTCGAACAGCGTGGTGGCCACAATTCTTCCTGATGATTTGTAAGCAGGAAAGGACTTTTGACATGAAAGACAGTTTAAACAGCACAAGAATAGCAATAAACCAGCTGTAAAATGCTTAACATTGCCCTTGAACTAATGCAAATTGTTCCAAACAATTTTCTTTTATTTTTTCCTTTTTTTTTTTTCCCCCTTTTTGAGGTCTCTGGATGCCCTGCTGGGACATTTAAACAGTCACATGCTCACCATACAAAAGCCTATATAAGTGGGGAAATACAGCGTACTAATGTGTTTAGAATAAGGTAACCCAACAACGTCCACAATTCAGATCTGATGCCTTCCTTTCCTTTGTTTGAGAAAGTGTTCATTAATGACAAGCTTGTTTTGGATACCGACTGAGCTTCCAGACAGAAATGTTGAAGGGTAATTTATTGGCTTAAAATACTCAATTAAGCTATTGAAGGGATAGTTAACAAAGTAAGTAAAAACTGAATATTCTGAAAGTAAATTAGATGGGTCACTGAATATTTTAGATGTTTAGAAAATGATGGTATTTACTTTCTGAACTCCAGCAATATTAAAGAAGGGCAACAATACATGTTTATAGAAATCATGTTTCAACAGCATGCTCTTTAACATAATTGCTCCCCACAGAAATATACAAGAGTCTTACAGAATCCTTTAATGTCATTTTAAAAGCTTTCTTTTTGACATGAATCTAATATATATGTTTCATTTCAAGCAATGACATATACCCTTGTCACCAGCAATTAGTTATAATCTTTTCATAAATTCCAATATTAAATAAAATATAATCTCGTGCTAATTAGAGATGGGAAAGACCAATGAGATCATCAGCTCAGTTTCAAAAAATGTTGAGTACTGTTATAACTCTGTTATGTCAAGTTATGTCAGGTTAACCCCAGTAATCAGCTATTAGTTGGTGGGTGAGCATGTGCATGTTTAATGAGTTAAAATTCTCTGGTATCTCTGTTCTCTTCTTTCTTGTGACAACACTAGTGGCCTTAAAACAACATTGTTTTTGATTCCTCCCCACTGTTCCTCAGGTCACTGTATAGAAAATTTTTATAAAGACACAAAGAAACATATTGATAAAAAATGCTATTTGAAAAAGCACTTTGAAGTACATTTAACTCAGATAGAAGAAAGTGGAATTTAACTAGAAGTTTACAGTCAAAACATGTCCAAATCTACAGTCCTGAGTGGGGACGGAGGAGGCAGCAGCTAACTCTTCATAAGGTTAACAAAGGCTGCTCTGCCAAATGGACAAATAAAAATCAGAGATAAAATAATAAAAAAAATAATGTTTTTATTTACATCTAGCTACAGTTAAAAATTTTTTAAGACCTTAAAATAAGTTTGAATTCAGGAAAACTTTACGTCTGACTTTGTATTCATAATTGTATACTGCATTTTAACTCACAGGACAACTGGGATGAAAAAAGTCTGTGGTCTTAGGCACATTTAACTACTCCTGTATGCTGATCTTCCATTTCCCTAATTCACATTGTTTGTCAAATTAATTTCCAAACAGCATAATAAGAAACATTATTATTTGAACTCTACAGATGAGCAGCACTAAGAGAACATCCATTTACTGGCATCCATGGCCATAAATATATGAGGTTTGTGATATCCCAGTATATCCAGCCATATTGCTACTGATTTCATCCTCTGGGGGTTTCTCTGACAACAGGCTATGCCCTCTTACTAAATCTGTACTGTGTGGGAACCTCTTCAGTTCCTATTTCTGGTGATGCTGTGAATGGTCACTAACTATACTAAGCGCAGTTGTCTTGAAATTGTTTAAATTAATGTTGTTTAATGCCTGTGTGCAGCCACAAAGTAAACCATCTAAACTGTTTTCAACTCTCAAATATTATGTCAATGAAATATATGTTGACTCACACAAGTTTTTTTTTTTAATTCAAATTACCTCATACTCAGTAAAACTTTTCTATTGTTGTCTTTTATATAAACTTTCAGTGACAAGAAAAGCTGCAAGCATTTTACTGATTTTTGTTGTCTTGTTTATTGACTTTTTTCCTTTTTTTTTTTAAGGATGCATTATGAAATAACGATTAAATTTGCAAAGTTTTATGACACCTCAGCCAACAAACAGGGAAAAATAACTGCCTAGCTTTGTTGCATTTTTTTTTAAGACTAATTTTTTCAAGTGTTAGAGGTTAATAACACTTATTTCATCCACTGCTTGGATCTAATAAAAGCAGCGGGGCATAACATTCTGTAAAACCAGGCAATAGAGGAAATAACACTAATGTTAACCTCTAACATAAATGTAGTGGTAATTACCCTGCTCTACTTTTAAAATGATTGCCTTTTGTAGTCTCCCAAGTGGCATGGAAAATACTTCCTATGTTCTTGTCAGCCACCAGTTTCCCAGATCAAGAGCAATCTGCATTATCCATTCATTTTTGTGCCATATTGCACAAAGTTGTCACACAAAGGATTAGCTCATTATTACAGATGTAGATGGAGAAATTCTTGGTAGTTACCTTTAATGTATTTAAAATGCAGAGACAGCTTTCTGCCTGAAGAGAACATTTTGCCTGCTTTTCCTCTGCCCAAGATTTAAACAGGCACGTTTGAGCAAAATACATTAAATGGCAAACATACTGTAAAAGAATTCATAATGGCACAACTAATCTGTTTTGTCCCAATACTATTTTGGTTTTAAATATTTTAAAAACTAGTTTTTACAGCTTTGAAGGTAATCCTGCAAATGTGTACAGATATGTAGTCACCTGAAAGTCTCCATTGACCTGAATGGGACAGCCCCAGTCTTTGTGTGTTGATACTACATGTAGAAACTAGAATTTCACAAATATTCACAGGTTTTTTTCTCAACACTGATTTCCATGTGTCTTCATGCAGTATGGGAAAGAACATGATGCTCAGAGGTTAAAGTCATTACTTAATATCTTCTAGCCTAAAAAAGTCCTCACTTGTCCCTGCTTATGGTATTAATTTTGTAATAGATGGTTACACTTCTCAATAAAAGTACTCAGTATTTTCAGCTATCACTTATTGAACTCATAGAAACATATGAGTAAACATACATGCACATCCATGTATATAAATTACTTAATTGGATCTATTAGCTCCAAACATAGACCGTGCTGCTTCAGTGGATAGGAAGTTAAAGACCCATGGATTTGGGAAGAAAATGGCTGAGAATTGGACTTCCATTTAAGAATAAATGTTTTTTCAGGTTGTTGCAACAAAAAAAACTAGTCATTTAGAAAAGAAAAGGGAACGGAGGCCAAAATAGGGCTCAATCTAGGAGGCAATTCAAAAAGAATTACAAAGAAGATAGCGCATAACTATGAGAGAGGGCCCCACAACAAAACTGTGGTGCAGATCAAGAATGACTGCAGGGCCCTAGCTTCATGTCAGCAAGAGGCAGTGAAAACAATTAGAAGAGCCTTGTGGACTCTATTCTGTTGTACAAACATAAGCATTTAGAGCTACTTGATAACCCCACCTGGCTTCCAACTTTCTCTCTGTAAGAGCACAGATCACCCGTATCCAACCCAACAAGAATATCTTGGATAAAAGAAAGCCTCACGTAACATCATTCAGCAAATGAATGGAGCCCAAAATATGTCATAACTTTTTTTATGCTTCTTTATTTTATTGCCCTTTTTAGTGGAGTTTTCTGAACACTCAAAACACAATATTTGGCTCACCTAGAACTCTGGACCATAGTTCTAAAGAAATGCTGTCCTATGCTTCTGTTGGGCTTTGAATGATTAAATAATGCTACAATTTCGTTTAATATAAAGTGACATGCTGCAAACACGTATTGCAATTCTTCAGAACAGTTACTGTACTGTATTTCACTGTCTTCAAAACCTTTCTTACTACCTGTTAGAACCATCAGACAAACAAGAGTTCTGATCAGGTGCCAAGTATTTAGTTAGTGGATACAACCTACTAACTGTTGAGGATGATCAAGAACATTGCAGGATATTCTTACTGGCAACTGGTATCTTATCACTATAGATATTAACTAGTAGAACCCAAAAAAGCTGAGTGCAGGATGATGGTGTAACCATATTGGCAAGGAGTTCTGAAGACCATGTTTCAAGGAGTGCTTTCTCAAGCAGAATAAAGTGAAAACATACATCAGTGAGAGAAAACAAGACCACCACAGATCAGTGAATGGGTAACTTCTACAGAAAGGCTAAAACTTGAAATGGAAAACGAGCATGAAAGAGATTTTGAGTTACATACCCAAGTTCTCTGAGTGATTTTGGATATATAGCATAAAGTCAAAATGGGGAATCTTGCATATCCATCCACTACACCATGAGCTACCTGATATGGAAGGAGACTGAGACTGTTTGCCATGCTGCCACACTAATACACTTCAGAAGCATTACATTCACTAAATTCTTTTCTAATAAGGCAAGACAGCAGAGTTCTTTTCTCTTGACATTTATGAAGCCTGCAAAGTGGAAACAATCAGTACTTTGTCAACACCTGACATTTAGCCTGACCTTTTTTTTATAATTATATTAGAAGGCTAGACTAGACTTCAGAACATTTGGAAACCAGCTGGATTTATAAACAATAAAATATACTTAAGTCCACTATGCTCAGCTGAACCAGTTCAGAGTAGATTCTTCAAAATTTAGCAGAGACATTCACAAAATAGCAGCATTGTAAGGTAGATTTTTAAGGAAATGGACCCAAGCGCTGTGCATAAAATGTAAGTGCAAACATAATCTTTCCATCAGAGTCCTCACAGATTGCCTTTCCTACCTGACTCACAATGGTGAAAGGAAAGAGTAGTTTTCAGAAAGCTTTGCAGAAACTCCTCAAGGTATTTTCAGGATGACACATCGCTCACACAACACACAGACAAACTGCACTAGAGAAACAATCACTTATAATGACCGATTTTACTATATTTGTCTATGTGGTTTATTTATTTCATAACTTCAGTATATTTAGAGGTCTTCTGCAAGACATATTGAAGTGGAAATGTGATGTCCAATAGTTATATTTTATATAGGAACTGACTACATCTGATTGTGGAAGAAAAATTATACACATCTTCATTGTTCTAATGATACAGGACACAACAATTCAGATATCATCCCTTTGTACCTCATAAACTTTTCATTGGCTTCCAGAAGCAAAACTACAGTCTGATTAAGTCCGTCTTTTATATCAAAGTTTACTCTGCCAATAGGTACATCTGTGGAATCACAGCTTGTCAGAGTTTCCTTGTTGATTGGGGAGGTTCTCTGCTACTTTGCTTGAAAACTCAGGCTGGAAGAAAGAGAAAGATGACCTGTATTGGAATCATGGTTTTCTCTACAAAGTGTAGGAAGAGCAATGCCCTGGAGAAATATTTGAACAAAACAATCATTCTGATGCAAGAAAAACAGTATTATTGTAGTTCAGCAGCTATGAAAGGAGGTATTCTGCTGTACCTGCTGTGAACGAGGCCCCTGCTTTAATTATGTCTGAAGCTTAGTGGCAAATATCCAATCCCCAAATGAAGGGGAAAAAGGAACCAGTATTTTTTTTCCATTCATTTAGTTTGCTGATTATTCCGAGTCTTTGACACTTTGACCTTTTGTTCTTTAAGAATGTGCCTTGGTTATACCTATAGGGTCAGCTTAGACTGTCTGAGAGCAGTTAAATCTGGCTTTGTACAGTGCTTTAAACACTCTCCAACGCCCAACGTCTTCCTCCTGCCCTCACTTTACTCAAGCACTGACAGACCTCATTCCTAGCAATTGGTGAAAACTAGAAACTGGTGAGTATACTACAAAAGCGAAGGGTTTTCTTCATGACAAAACACAACTACAAGCATTATTAGCTACTGTGAGAGTGAGACATACTACTTACAGGACGGCAGCACATGAACTTTGCAGTAAGAAGAACTCAGAGAGATACCAATATGAAATTACTAGCCTGTGCACAAACAGTGCTGACTTGTGCCCCTATGGAAGCCCTCTGCCCAGAAGGGTTCTTCAGTCAGCCTACAACGGCAGATATTTCATAAATTACTTCAGAAAGTGTGACAAAGTTAAAAAAATAAATAAATAAATAAAATTCAGGACAAAATGCTTCAGAATTTTAAAAGCCTAATTACACTGAAGGATTTTGATCCTAACTATCAACTGCAAATGGTTGATATATCGCTCAAATACAGTTGAAACTCTCCTAATTGAAGCTGAGATACTTCAGCATTCTCTAGCAAAATTATTGAAAGATATAAGTGTAGGAAAACACAGGCCATTTTTTCTACTGGTGCTAGCTTCTTTCTGTTCGATACACAGGAAACCTGGGAAGTTATGTTTCTAAAAAAATATCTGACTTAAGTGATTAAAATACAAAGAACCTGTGAACACTGCCCTTGAGGGTGTACTAAGTACAGTCTGTTTGGTAGGTGTTCTGTGCCCATTAAAGAAAAATGTGCCATGTTTCCTAATGCCTGAGCAGCAGCAGGGCTAAGCAGAAGCCTTTTTAGAAAGCTTGCTTTTCACGCCTATGAACCACAGCATTTTTTATTATCTGCAATTTAAACACAGAAAGATCTATGTATTCCTACCATTATTGGAATACAAATTATGAACACTGTGATCACTTCCCCTCCCCTGTCTATTTGTGTGCCTTCCATTTGTGTTTCTTCCTCTGCCTGTTACAATCTCCACATATGTCAGCCTCCTTTATGTCCATTACATGCAGTGTGTTCAGAGGACCTAGATAGATCCTCTGGCAAGTGTATTCAGAACAGATTTAAGCAGTTCCAGCAACTCTAATGCTATTGATTCGATGCAATCCAGCTTTCCTATGTAAATAAGCACCTAGCCCTTATTCTGCTAAGAGCCCCACAAATAAGTAAATACATTAGTATCTTAGGTTACACACCAATATGCTCCCAAAAGCAAACGTTGAGTGGAAGGAATCCAGTACCCTACAAACTGATGAACCACAGGTACCACAACTGATGTGAAAGCCAAATGACCCAATTTCTCAGTCACTTAGATAAAAGAGTTGGATGATTCAAAGCCTTTTGGAGAAGTCCACAAACATGATTACTGGCATGCTTAAACACTATTTTGTATCAGGAAAAAATAAGAGAATGCTAAGTCTGATTCATAAACGTTGTGAAAAACAATTATGTAATCCACTATGAAGTGCAAATCTGTAAGAAATGCTAAAATTTTTCTTTGCAGTAAATGCAGGAGCACAAACTTAGTTAAATAAAAAAATAAAGCTAGGAAAGCCTTTAAAAGTGGCATTTTGTGTAGAGATCAAGATTTAGACTGAAATGGATGGAAAGCACACATATGATCCTGGATAGTCTTATAAAATACCGAAACCACCAAGCAAATAACAATGACCCTGTCTCTGCTGTGCACCCTATCCAAAGGAGGCTTGTGCTATGCCCATTCTAGTCAGAAAAAGGATTTGAATCTTTCTGTTCTTCAGCTTTAAAGAATGGCTTTTTTGTATTCAACAGTTCAGAAAAAAAAAAAAACAAACAAACAAACCCTGAACTGTTTCATTTAAAGCTGTTTATTGTTTAAAAATTAGTTATTTTAAATGAAATTATTGTCATTCAATCAGTGTCGCAGTGCTACGTTTTCATTTGTGCTATAAATCTATGTTTATCTATCTTGCAGTAAAAACATGTAATTACAGCTGTCACTCATTCAGGAAGGCGGTACAGATCTAGTACCAGACTCTCTCCTCAGTGGGCACTACATACTCTTCCAACTTGTTTTGGGTTTTTCTAGTACAGGCTCTATGGGGAAACATTCCCAGAGAATTACCATATTTATTTTAAAAAACTGCAATAGAAAGAAAATAAATCTGTTAAGGCAAGTAAAGATAAAATAGAAAAAGCTATAAGTTTTTCTACATCTGTTTTTGTTATACATGGTAACCAGGGAGACAAAAATATCTGCACTCCTTGGTTCTGCTACTTATAACAAACTGCTTCTGCTTTATACACTGAATGGTTTCATTTGATTTTTTTAAGAGACTGAAAATAAACATAATCTCTAAGCATAGTTTCCTCTGTTTTCAGGAACTATGATCTTTGACTCCTGTAAATCTATTTAAAGCTAATGTCTAAAGATCTGTTGTTCCAAGGATGTACAAAATACACCTAAGATTTATGTAACAATAAATCTTTTCTAGGCTTTCCTTTGTCAATTTTATTTCATTAACCAAGGCCAGTAACCAAAATAGCTGCACATCCTCTGGAAGCTAACAGGTTATTTATTTTTATTACAAACAATCATCTGTTTGTATCTCATTATAATGTTGACAGCAGATGAATACTTAAGGATTTACTGTCACCCACATACACAAGCAGTAGCACTACAAACAAGAGGTAGCATTATAGAAACTCACTTAACACCATGATAGGCATTCATCTCTGAAAACACCATTAAAATAATCCAGATATGAAGTGTGAGCTACTGCACATAGCACTCTTAAAAACAATGTCTTCTGCCTCTTGAAAGTTATGGGGAAAGCTACAATATTACCATTTTAAGGCTCAGGTTTTGAAAATGTCTTGACCCTCTCATTGTACTCTTACAGCCAATATCCCCACTCCCACCAGCCCTAGCCTAACACTGACTTAAACTATTTTTTTCAAAAATATTTTATTTTCAACAAGAACTACTACTCCTCCCAATAGTCTGAACAAGTTTTGCATTTGTGAAGAAAATATGATGTGATCATTAGAAATCAGTAATAGAGCTTTGGTTTCAGTCACATTACTTCATGCTATATCACAATGTGATGAGAAAAATTATTTACTTACACGAATAGGCATTCTGAGAACACAGCAGATGTTATCAGCTCAAGATACTTTTAAGCATGTCTACTTGCAGAGCAAAAGCTACTAGTATATCCAGAATCACTAGTGGCAAGCTGAGCTAACTAGCACAAAATCCAGCCTATGTAACTAAAGCATGTTGCATAGCAAGCAGGAGTAGAGTGACATACTTAGTTATTCAGACATATATACGTTATTGCTTCAAACTATCTTACTTCCCAAAGAAAAAAAAATAAGCTAAATTGATTGGGAAGAAAAATTACAGAGTAAAATAGAAAATACTCAAATTATTTGGAAAAAGTTCACCATATGGGAAAAGGCCATTTTCAAAGATAGACGATAACTTGATTAAACCACTAGCTGAGTCAAAATTAAGACAGCGATACAAGAAAAAGATTACAGAAATATTAACTCAGGTAAAAATAGCAGACTGTGATCTATAAAAATGGGAAATGGCATAGTGCAGAAAATTGACAAAGATAGCCTAAAAATTAGCAATGGCAGCATTCAGTGGCTTTTTATGAATCAGCAACAAAGAAATCCTAGTGCTGATGGGTCCACTATACTTATGAATGCCTAAGATGTTAATATAAAGGCAGAAACAGTAGAAGTCTCACAGGGAAAACCAAACAAACAAAACATATCATTGGATGCAGTTCACGATCAGGGAAGATGGTAAGTGGTACGTGCTACCTATAAACATAACAACTCACCAAGGCAACAGACAGATTCCTAGGAGAGTTGGCTGACTATCTGACCTGATAAAGTTAACTTTTATTAAATCGTACAATAATGAGGAAATTCAAGCAGGCTGGAAGAATGCTAATGATTCGGCAGTACCCACAAAGGGTGAGCTAAGTGACCCAGGTAATTACAGGCTGGTTAGTGTGACATCCATTTAAAGTAAAATAATGGAAAACTAATAAGGGATTGAATTGATAAAGAGCTAGGGTAAGAACATAATTACTGCCAGTCAGCATGTTTTTATGGAAAGTATATCTTGTAAAACATATCCTACCCCATTCAATCTTTTAAGGAGATTATATATTTCATTAATGGAAGCAACTGCACAGATGCATTAATTCTAGACTTCTATAAGACATGCACTTCTGATTCGTTTTGCACTATCCCATATCAATGAGACACATATCAATGGATTGAGATATAGCTTAAAATATTTTCTCAATGAAGAATAGTCATTGAATGCATGTTTCCTAGCAGAGGCCCTGACAAATTGGTATTAGGTCCACAGCGAGTCAGCATTTTCAGGGCTGATCTATAAATACTGGTGCCTACTGACCTGCATAGTGACACTTGCCCAGAAACACTTATAAAAGTCACTAAAAACCCATACATTGGGAGACTATGTCTTTGAAAGCAGCAACAGTAAAGGATTTAGGTGTCAGAGTTTGCAGGTAATTGAAATTGAGCTTGATTTTTGGCAAGGGTAAATAAAGAAATCTAAGATATATAAACCAAAGAGTATTGAATAGACATGCTTTAACCTCTAGAGTTGATTACACCACTAGGGAATATTTGCTTCAGTTTTGACATTCCTCTTCTAAAAAGAAGACTGGAAAACTGGAATAAATAAGGTGGAAAGAGACATAAAAATGAGGGCTTGAGAAAATTTCTGACATTGAAGATTACACAAATGTTAAAATCTCATTTTGTTAATTTTAACTGAGAATATTTGAGAAGGATCATGGTATTTAAACACCTTCATGAAGAGAAAATACAGACACTAAGCAAACCTTAAATTTATAAAAGAACTGCACTTAAAGATCCATCGGCTGGAAAATGAAGTTAGACATACCTAAACAGAACGATGTATTTTATGCTAATGATTTAATGATTCTCTATCTCCATATGTCCTCAAATCAAACCTGATACTTTTCCAGAAGGTACACTTTCAAATATAAACAAGAGGGTTCAATTAACTAGTCAGAAGTTAATGGCAAATAATTTCATGGTCCTTCTTATGTTAATTTTTATAAGTCTATGAGCTAAAATGTTGTCCAGGCTAGTTAAAGTTAGGTGACATTTGTAAAAAACGGAAATGCTATGTGTAATAATCTCAAAAGGCTCATTCAGCTATGCATCAGTAAGACATAAACAAATTGCCACTGATGGCCCTTTTCTAATGACTGGCTGGTGGAAAGCACCTATATACTATTCCTCAGAGACTTTGGGTCTTGCCTCAATTTCCCTTCATCTCAGTAATATTTGGGCCCTGGATCCCATTTTCCTATGTCAGAACTTAATTCTATGTAAAGATTAGAATCAACTTTCTCTTAACTTGCACTGAGCAGGCACTAGAGCCACTAAAACCAAATATCAGTTTAAAAAAGAGAGACCAAAACAAATGAGCTTTTTAACTAGGAGTTCACTGTCTCTGATTAAGCTATAGACTCTTTTCATTTGCAAGATCCCTTTCTAAAGCACTTCCTGTGTCCTCTTGTGTACAGGGAATTACTTGGTTGAGCAAATGGCTATTATTACTTCCTACTACGGATTACAGCACCCCAGAAGAACCTGCAGGATGTCCTGCTAACTTTTTGCACCCTAAGTATACCCAAACTCCATCTCCCACAGGTGAAGGGGAGAAACTTCATATAAGATTGTGTCTTCAAGCAGTAAATAAGGACAAAAGGTAGGCACTTTTAATTAAATTATTCCTGAGACAATGCCAGTATCTCCTTGCAGCGCATTTATGAGGATATCTCCAGTCTCTTCTTTCTATCACCACAAACACTTTTATTTATCATCATCTTCCAATCCCTGCCATTCTATGATCAGGTGAAAGATGTTTTCTAGATATTCAGGAAGGCACCATTCCTGCCTTGTGGGCCTATCTATTTCAGTTAAGATGTGCAAAATGGAAGACAAAAAGGGTTATTTTAAAGCTCAAGTCACAAATGAAACTGGAACCTTAAAAGCCTTGAGTATAAACATATAAGGCAAGACTTTTACAAACTAACTCAGGCAGACCGTTCTGTTCAGCTGGGACAGTATGAAAAAGAAGATGGCGATAATATGAGAAGCAGATGGATTTGAGAATACTGAAGGAGCAGATGTGGAGGACTGGGAACAGGAAGTTTGTTGTGGGAGGACAGCTAAGAAGGGTAAGCTGCTCTTACACACAAGCCTGTGAAAGTGGTGGCAAGCTGTTTCAGCCTGATGTAGTACCAGATGACATATTTTGGAATGCCGAAGTAGTGGATTTCACGAGTCAGGGACATGGAAAGGGAGGCTCTGTGTGTGTGTTTGGATTTAAAAAAAAAAAAAAAAAAAAAAGTCAGTAGGCTCTCACTACCAGTAATGTTCATTGTTAGATTTGGGAACAGATATTTAATCATAGCAGCTGTATGAATTTCAGCAGAGCTATAGCAGCTTATGGTTAGGGGCGAGTTTAGACCTGTTTGTCATTAACTAACAACATTGTCAATGAATAGAACACTTTGTGTATTTGCAGCAGTAAAGAACTATTAATTTTAGACTTAAAAAATTTTCTTGTCGAAAGTTATATAATGTTTCTTGCCTTTCACAGTTCTGCATCTACCACTTATAGTGATTTCCACTGGCTTTAGCTTAGTAAATATTTTCCTATTTTATCAAGTATTATGTCATTCTCAACACACAGCTCACAATCTTGTTGCTTAAGTTTATATGGCATGCATTAGTCAATTGAGATTGACATATGAGTTTGATTTAGGTTAAAAAATATGAACCAGAGCAGGGAACGAAGAATTCAATTTATAACCACTAAAACTGCAAGGAAAATACAACCGAGAACAATGTTGGCATTCCTCAAAGTAGCAGATATATGTGTAGTTGTGGTTAGAAGAGGGAAGACAAAGAAGAAGATTTTCCAAATGGAATAGAAATTTTACAGTGGTTTCTCTGGCCCTTCTATTCATAGAGTTTGTTACCTCCCTAAATAAAATAAGTACAGAAGACCATTTACATTTTAAATAATAGATTTTTGCCTGAGGATCTCATCTCATTTTATTAAGCAAATGAGAAAACAATTAGGTACAAAACACAGCTAAATGATAAAAATACCAGCAGAACATCTTCAAATTTTAAGGCTACATCATATGACTTTCCAAGAGGCTTTCAGCCTTGCCAAAGCATT
Organism: Urocolius indicus; assembly: GCA_013401255.1. Lineage (NCBI taxonomy): Eukaryota > Metazoa > Chordata > Aves > Coliiformes > Coliidae > Urocolius > Urocolius indicus. Next base: position 111,995 of record WBNH01011975.1, on the reverse strand, counting down.
TCAAAATCTGAATGTTTCTCATTTGTTTAATCTTTGATTCTTTCTTCGAGCTTCTGCATTAATAGGGTGCATTTTATTTTGTTTCAAGTTTTTTTTAAGAAAAGTCTTCATTAAATGCTACCGATTGAAATTTCTCCAAATATACACAAACTACAGACATACATCTACAAGAGGGCAAGTTCTCACCTGTGTCCAGCAATAATTCCTAAAAATTAAATGGAGACCAGGAATAAAGAGTCAGTTGTCTAATGGACTGTTTCTCTCTATAACTATGGCATAGGGAGTTTTGGTTTTCCTTGTATTTCCTCCACTTTCCTTCAGTGATGGCAACATCTTTATATTTGTATATCATACAAATGTACAATCCAGAAAATAGCTGATGTGTAACAACTTAGAGATTGTTCTTTGCCTCCTTAGTTATTCTTATCCTTGCCTGTGTAGCCAGAAACCCTGTTTTTCTCCTCTATCTGGTATTTTTATTCAATCTCCTTTTCTAAATTTCTTGTCATCTACTACTAATTTCTTTCCTCTCATTATGGTAAATACAGCCTAAGTTTGTCATATTGACTTGTCAATTTGACTACATCAGTCTTCATTTTCAGAGCCTTTTCTCCTTATTAATTGCAAACATAAATTTAAGTTCTTTGTCACCAGTTTCCAAGTTCTATGTTACTATTCCTTGACTCTAACTCTCCTTGTCAAGCTTTGTGCTACCATGCACAGTTGGTAATGCTCAATCTTGGCAGTCTGTCAGTCATTCACAAATCACCTCTATTATCCATTTCTCAAGCAACTTCTCTGACAGAACAAGTTCCTGAAGTCCTATGAATAGTTCTTCCTCTATTGATATTTAATGCTGTCTTAAAACCTCATCTCCTCCACTTTGCTTACAATTAACTGAGATTACTTGTATATTTTTAAAAGGTCATTTTTTTGTGAATCCCCTATTCTGTTATTTTACAGGATCTTAATAGACATGTTTGAGAGACACATGAAGTCAGGAACTGGATCTGTAGAATCATTAATGAAATTAAAGACTATAACATCCCACATGTGGATAAATATTGCTAGCAATTTTGATGATTATGGCAGTGTTCAGTTATAACCCAAATGGCAAACTCATAACTTCTTAAGCCTGGAAAGTACCATTAGTTCATCTATTGATGACTTCTACCATTAGATCATCAAATATAAACTCTTGTCATTTAATTTCACTTCAAAAACCTATGTCAAACTCTCTGGAGGCCAAAAAGTGCGCCCCGGTCCTTAAATCAGGGAGACATCAATACGCGACCATTTCCTGATGCTCCTGAAGTGGCAGAGAATTGATTAGATGTGCCCAACATATCATTTCAGAATATATAAGCTGCAGAGGCCACTCCTTCCAACGTTTGCTGATCATAGCCTTTCCAAAAGCTTTACCAGTTGGTTGGTATGACCTTCAGCTTGTAAGAAATGCTGAACATGTATCGTGGGACTAGACTGGTGATAAGAATTGGAGAAAATTTGTATTTTTCTCTACAGGAATTCCTCTCTGCTTCTCATCTCTCTACCAAAAATAACCAGATTTATCTCAGTTCTCCTTTTCAATACTCTGAGCAACAGGAGATAATATTTTCACATCTCAAAATTGGAATGCTTATTTATGTCTAAAACTAAGGCAAATGAATGCATTCAACTCTCAAAAACTTATAGGTAACTAAACCAAATACACATGGTTACACAGTCAAAGAGAATAGTTAAGAAGGCTCTTTTAAAAAGTACCGTTCATTTTGAAAGAGAAACATGTTGTTTATTCCATGGATGAGGACCACTACTCATTTTGACATATTAAATAAACAAAGGGTTACTGATTAGCAACAGTAACTCTGATCATGAAATGTCTTAAAATGTTAATAACCGCATATACCTAGATGCAGATACAATATCACATCTGCTCAAGCCATTATAAAGTCATTTGTGTTCAACACTTATAGTTTCCTGCTTGTCTTCTTCCTGTTCCCCATTGATTCCATAATGCATCGGCATTGCTGAGTAAGCTCTTGGGAAGTGCAGTTGAATCCAGTTTCAGAAGCTAAGGAGAAAAAATAGAATCTGATTTAGCTTGCAGTAATGGCAACAAACAAAACAAGCAAAAAACTACTGAAACAGGTTTTTTTTTCTATGGAAATCTTAGCCTTGCACTTGTTTTGTTCTAGAGAAAAATGTCATTATTGAAGTATCTTAACTTAGTGAAAACACTTAATTCTCATGAGTGTGACTTTGTAAGGTATTTAGAAAGTCCTGGTTAATAAATGTCTCAGATCAAATTAAACAAATCAGGATAGTGGGATTATAATGATTTCTGCATATAAACTTAAAGCACTGCAGTATACTTACTCTGATTTATTCATGCCTGTACCAACATCCAGTCATTTAGCATCTCACAAAGTTAAAAAAAAAAACAAAACTCTATATGCTACAGTAGTTTTCCTTAAACACTTTAGAGGTATGTTTAGCCATAGTTTCTAAATAATACCCTTTTCAGGGTACTTGAACAGATATCAGTGCCAGCTTTCTCTCAGTGGGAAATTAGACAGTACACATTTGAAGGCTAGGAAAGAAAGTTGCTCAGTCCTTTGTAGGGAGAACACTGCTGGGAGGGAGAAGCTGCCAGAAAAAGAGGAAGCAAGATTATGCAAACAGCCATGGCTTCCCAGAGTACAAAACTGCTACAACAAGGTGCTGCTTTCGCTTTGTTGAAGGGTAACATTCAATACTTTTGCCTCCATTCTGTTGAATTCGTACCTGAAGAAGCAGCACAGCATTGACTATGTTCACTCAACAGAAGCTTTAACGTAACAGTAAAAATCAAGTAATTGTACATAATGGAACAGTATATACATGGAATCATAAATTCTTAATATTCTTAGTGTTTGGGAGCTAAGATAGCACTCTAAACATGAAAGCTGTGACTAGGTTATAAAACTAAGAAGTAAAACCAACAAGACAGTTAAAACCACAACCATTTAAGGCATGTCTAAGGCCCAGCAGCTAGGGATTCATGCTGCTATGCCAAGTACTAGATTCTCCATTAGACAAGATCTATACTGAAATATTACTATGTCCTTCCATTTGCCACATTTTACAAACAAGTCAGCAACAACAAAAAATTACCATAAATTCCATTCCCACACAACCCACAAATCTAGAGATTATGCTGGGAAATGATAGCTACTGTGACAAAACAGCTTCATCAAATAAGCTAAGACCTACTTCAAATGTATTCAGAGTTGGCAACCTGTCACTTCCTAGACTCTCTTCCAACCCCATGAACTGGGAATTATTTCTGACTTTATGCTTACTTGCAATTTTGGCATCTTGATAGATACATCATGGATTTTTTTTTTCTGCTCTTTCTCATATTATTTGTTGACTCATAACGCCTGAATTTTTGCTACAGCACTCACATTTCCAGAGTAATCATACCCTAAGAATCTCTGCAGAAGTCACCTTTTCCTACATCTTCCAAGAAGTTTGGGCTAGAATTGCCCAAACTTACAATATCTCACTTCCTCCTCCTTCCCCACTCCATTTATTTGTCGTTCTATGACTTTTAATGTTAGTAAAGGAGCCCTTCCTCACAAGAATCCTTGGGAAGCACTATTTCTGCACACCAGAAATGCCAAGCAGTAGTCTGAAAATAGTCAATTAGTGTTTTGTGCTATCACTTGCTCATTTTTATGCAGATTTTCTGACAGAAATAAGAGTAAGGTTATGTATGTCCTAAATGCCAAGATAAATTGAAAGACAATGGTACGGAATACCACGTCTAGAATGCCATACCTTGTTAAATGCAATTTTTATTTCTTAATCATGTCCCTCAGTATTATGCAATGAAAAGCAGAGTGGCCAGTTTTTCTAACTCTGACTAGATAGTCAGTCAGTACATACTCTACTACATATTTTTAATCTTATGTTTTAGTCTTATCCAGTTATAGCAAATAAATTCATCACTCTCGTCATCCAACTCTGGTAGAATTTGAAATGCCCTCTGCAGCAGCTTAATGCAAAAAACATTAAGGCTCTAACTTTCTCCTAGAGTTTTTAACAGAAAGCTGCCTCTAGGAAGTTGTGGTGGATATGTCCATAATCACCATGGCTTACACATTCTCCCGTAAGACTAAAAAGCTAACAACAACTTTGAGTACTGTGACAGGGCAGATAGTAACTTTTCAGACACAGTTTCACAGACTAGAAGAGCCTCTGACTAATCTGAGGCTACAACAGAGATGATCAGACTTACCTTCTGCCTTTGCTTTGCTCTTTTTTTAATTAAAAAAAAAAACACACTTTTTTCAAGTAAGTAATAAGCATCAGACATTATCAATAAAAATCTCAAAAGAACAAAATACATATAAGTTTTAGGACATTATAAGCAATGAACTTTGAAAATACCTAGCATCAGGGAGAAGTTGGATTAAGGAAGAAGTTGGCATTGTCCAGCTGGGAGATAAACTATCTGTGTCTTGCATCATGATGATTGTGCAGCTAGGTAGTTAACATTCGCTAACATTCACTTCGCTGAAAAAATGCATGCTTTTGGGATTAAAACATCAAGTGATGGAAAAATGCATGCTTTGGAGGGTGAGGACACAGATTTCCTTTTTATATTTGCTATTCTAATTATACTGTCCTAATGTTAAATTAAAGACACAATGGCTTTTGCTATTTATTCCCTTATGTAATTATAGATTTCTCTGAACATTCTTTCCTTTGCTCGTTTGCTTTGTGCACAGATTTTTTTTTTTTAAATACATAAAACAATCAAAATAAATTCTGGAAAAAAAAAAAAAAACAAAGAGAAAACAAATGGTGCCTCAGATATTCCCTTAAAAAATAGCTCTGTGCATCATTCTCAGGCACTTTTGTCATCTGTTGCTATAATAACCACTCTGATTATATGAACACTCACCAAACTGTGCTTGGCTGACTAGTGCTAGGGCACTTCCCAGCAGCTAAATGAATAGCTCTAAAGTACTGTTCATTTCCAACTCAGTACCAGACTCTGTCCTATCAGATCAACAGCCACAAAGCCAAGAAAATGAGCTTTCTTGCACATGGTCTCCATGGTGTTTATGTGTTTCTTCCCCAAACAGACAGATGCAGATTAAGCAATGCATGTCAATCTCATTATGAGACTGTGAAATGTGCAAAAAGTTTGTTACGCACTCATGCAATCATACACATTGTGAACATCCTGTTTATTTGGCCTGTTCTCTGATGATTGGCTGTGGTGTTTCAGCACATTACTGACAGCTGGGAATTACTCCAATGGAACATGCTTTTCCTATGACAAAGATCCAGAGAGCAGCAGTAACATGTGTCTGCCCATTATTTCAGCGATACAAAAAAGAGGCAACCAAAAAAAATCGCAGCACAGTCCCCTCCAAATGAATAGCACATTGGTTGTCTGAGTTGCGCTAGAGCCTTGCTAGACAGGGCCTTGATGACCTTTGGAGGCCATCTGAGATAATAAATCCTTGGATCCCCAGTTCCGGAATGCTTTGGGCAAGGTCAAGATGGCAAATTTCCCACTTCCACAATATCAGATGTTACGGTAAGTCCTTTTAGCTAATGTGTAAGAGCAAAGGAATGTCTTCAAACCTCATCTAGGCCCTGTGGAATCTGTTGAAAATGCATGACAGCTGCGAGCTTTGGCTGGGGTCTGCCTGTGAATATATGAGATTTGGAAACCTTTCAGACAAGGAAAGGAGGGAATGACTGTACATTCAATGTGTACCATTGGTCTCCCACCCTCCATTCCCAGCCCCATTTCACACAACATAACCGTATCACAGTTCTACAGTCATGGCTGTCATGCATTCTTTACAACTGAGTGTAGAGGGTAATGTCCAGCACACAAAAATACAGATGTGCACGTGCATACACCTACACATTCACACACAAAAGAAAGAGGGAAGGAAAAAGATGGATTTCCATAAGGTCCAGGAACAGGAAATTGAGTGCTCATCCTTTTTTTAAAATAAAATTGGCAGAGAGCAAAAGAAGTAAGTAACTAAACACTAGATTACTCTCTGTGTGTCCAGACACCCACAGTGGGAAGGAATTCCACATGGATTCTCGTTACCTGTTCTCTAGAATGCAATTGAGCAGATCAGCCATGACCTCCTCCCATATTCTTGTTTTCAAGCAAAATATCATGGCTTCTTTCACACTGATTTTCACATCACTGAGCAAAACAGTTCAACATCAGCTAGCATATTTCTCCTCTTTGTAAGCTTAGGCTTTCTAAGGACTTTGTAGTCTTGACTTTTCTGATTTGATCCTCAGATATGAGGGCTGCAGTGTGTTTATGTCGGTGTGAAACTCCACTTGCTTTGCATGTAAGTTACAAAGATACAAGAACAAGGAAGGTTCGGAACGATTGCCTTAGATTCTTCCCTCCAGTATACATAGCTTTTTCAATCTGTAGTTCCAACCCAGACACAAAATATTGACTCTTCTTGAATTATTTCAAGACTGTTAGATAGCTCCTAGCACAAGCGGCTTCTTCCAATAATGTCACTATTCCATACAGTGTTTCATAACTTCATCATATTGCATACTGCCATAAAGCCACCTACATATACAGCATGTCCATCTTTTGTACTGAAAATAGCAAGAAACATATTTTACGCACAATAATAGTCACTGCAACTTGTTATAACTGCTAGTATAAAAAAGAAGTCAAAGGTAAATCCAGCAATGTCTGGATACAATGCATCTGACTGTGAGAGACTTGGAGCAAGTGCTTTTCCCAGATTCTGAAAGAGAATTTTTGGTTCCAAATAAGGCATTAACAGGATTGGTTAGAGAACTTAAAAATACATCTCAACATACGTGTAGAACTGTCAAATCAGAGATGTGGCAATTAGAGAAGAGAAATTAGGAAATAGGAAGGATATTAATTATAAAGACAACACACTCATGGTTCCTTGCAAGCAGTTGAAAAGCATAGCAACTCTAAACTTACCAGTCAAAGGCTAGTAACAAAAGATAACTGCCTTTGGTAAAAATCAAAATACATTAAGAAATTTTTGCATTTTTGCCAAAAGAAGGAGAGAGGGAGACGTTATAATTTGTCCCACATTTTCATGGCAGTAGGCAAAACAATTTCATGGCCATTTTCAAGTAAAGGCAATTAGAAAGACTAATTTAAGCAGAAAAGTATAAGACAAAATTTTATATAATTTAGAATGCAGATTCTGAATCAGGGTTATAGCTGTTTTGTTCTACCATATATCTAATAAACATCTATCTACTTACACATATGTGCGCAAGAGGCATTTTAAACGAAGCAAAGTGGAATTACCACCCATTGAAAAATGCCATTGTATTTGATACTGCAAAACATTTCAATTTCTCTATGCAGAGGCTTATACTCAGACTCTACAGATTTATTCTGTTCATCTTCATGGAAGTTTGGATCTGATAAAACGTAACTACCCTTATTCTTCTACTAGCCTTCTAGCACTATACTGGGTTTCTGCTCAGCATAGGTAGAACAAGAATCTCTGCTGGATGATTATTACCACTTTCCAGTCACTTTTGCCTTCCTTTTCATCCAAATATAGGTGAAGCTCATTTTCACTGAGGAAGTTTACATAAATGAGTGTTACCAGTTATCCTTGCCTCCTTCCTCTGCTTATGATTCTCTGAGCAAACAAATACTCTGAAACAAATGAACTGAATCTGTTATATATGTATCTATCTGCCATTCCTCAAGGTGCTCATTCTCCACCCCTTGCAACCTTGGATAATCTCTGACTCTCATACAAAACAGGCTGAAAAAGTTTTAGTTTTAATTCAAATTCATTGTAAAGGATATTCTAAGATGCAGTGACGGAAAGCAGGTTTTTCTATCCAGGCATACAAAAAATAACATGGTACCATGTTGTCTCAAGCCACAGGTATTAGTATAAATTGCACACTGTTTTGTTCAGTCAAAGACCCTTCACCACTGTCTCTTCCCTTGCTAGCACATCTGGTTTAGACAGAGGACAAAGACAAGTCATCTGGTTTCTTATCTGATATTGTAAATTTCAACTTTAGAAAAGTACCATAAAGTGACATGATTTCATGTGCAAATCACAGAATCACAGAACATTAAGAGTTGGAATTGTTCACATACTGATTTTACCAGCAAACATTTAGTCAAGGAGCCACAGGCACATAATATTTCTTAGGCTATTCCCAAATATTCTTTTGACTCTGCATAGTAAATGATCCAGATCATCAATCTAGAAGGTCCCTATCACTCAATCAGATGGAATTCTCTCTGGAAAGAAAGCAAAATGGGAGGCTCTGAACCCATACAAAAGATATGTCAACCCCATAGGTCACTGAATAAAAGAATTCCCTTCAATAGGTCTAACACATATCTGTCAAGGGAATATCTAAGATAGGATATATTTTGCAATTGCCATAATCAGCATGAATTGACCACGCTGATCTGGTTCTCGGAAGCAGCAATGCTTCAGAGTTGATGTAATCTTAAAAATCAAAAACTAATTGTTCATTTGTTATGCCTGTGGATACGGAAATTCTACAATCGTTACCACAGAAGAAAGAAACCAAGAGAGACGAGTGCAGAACTGATACAGCACCAGTCATTTGAAAAGCCACCCTCTTTACCAGTTTTCCCGGTTATACATATAAAGCAGACTAGTTTTTGCCTTACCAAGATGGAACCCTTTATACATAACTCATAAAATATTACAGTGGTCTAAGAAATGAACCAGAATGTTACAGTAACACTACTGTAATTGGTTGGTGACTAATGCAGACTATTGTACCACATTGTTTTTGTGGTATGACAAATGACAGCACATGAAATCAAATACAATTCTCTTTTAAGCATGGAAAACTAGCCACACCTTACTAATAGACAAATTGTCCACAGATAATATTAGTCTCTCTACCGCATTTGACATGATTTGTAATCCTGAGTCTGCTTAACTGAGATTTTTACTCCAGGGATTTTACCTACTGTCCCTGCTTTTATGCAAACTTCTTGACCCCTGGTAAAGTACATGAAGAGCCTAAAGCAAAGGAAGAGCTCCATTCTGATCATACTATCAAACTTCAAAACCAACCTATTTTGAAAATTACAGCTACTAGAAACCTTCTTTTCAGAAGTCTATGGACATGCTATCTTTTTCCTTACCAAATTATCAACAAATCCCTCCCACAGTCACAGCTGATTTGCTTCTACATTCAAAAATTTTCAGTAGAGTTTTATCAATTCAACAAAAGTTACTTTCAAAACACATGAAATTCATGAGGATAAACTTTCTTTATAGAACCTTATCAAATAGTAAGGGATTTCTTGTATGATTAGTGACTCTTTTAATTGTGTCACTGGAGTAAATTCAGCACTTTAAAACAACAGTAAAAATGTAGAGGAAATCCATGTATTTAGCCTTTGTCTCAGGGAAATTAACCTAGATTTACACTGCTGTCAATAAGATCAGAATCTTACCTATTGGTTAGGTTATGTAATTTTGCAATGTGATAACACTACTATTTTAGAGCCTTCACTCAAAAATATATTAAATCATAGATCCCACTGCTATCCACTTTTTCAAACATTGTGGAGCAGAAATCAGCCTGCACACCATTACATAAAAAAAAAGACAATTAAAAAACCCCATGTTAGAAAACAGCTATCAATTTAAAATGAAATAATTAATTGGAAATCTACCCAGATTCTAAGGTAAAGAGAGGACTGAATCTTCAGCTAAGAGATGCCTACTGAATTTTAGGCAATACCAATGATCAAGGAATTACTTCTGCCATGACAATTTCCAAGCTTTTTTTGTATTCATCTTCTAGTTTGCATTTAGATACAAAAAAAAAACAAACAAACAAACAAAAAAAAACTCATCAAAAAGAACAAGTAAATGCACAAGTAGAAAGAATTCGTGGAAACTTTTTCAAACTTCTAATTGTATAAACAGTCATGACTCCAAACTGCATGTAATAATTAGTGTGTTCCACATCAGGAAAATCCATTTTTTAATGTTGGACGTTACCCAGAGTGGAAGAACATTTCTTCTTTCTCTAACATATGCTTTTCATTGGGCGTCTAAAAATGATACTGCTACATGATATGTAAGCAAAATAGCAAGTTTGTGGAAAAACTACTTAGAAGACTAACATTTAAATCTTTAAGGCCTTCCTATAGCACAACAGGTACCACTTTTAATCAGTTTAATCCCAACTTTTATTTCAGAAGATTATCTTGTTCCATCAGGACCTGGGACTTGTCCACATACCTGAGAACAACTTTGAGAGCACCCTGCCAGTGTAGGTGTCCCCACTTCCCTTTATTTCTTTCCCCCAACCCAAGAACTCCATCCTCTGATTCATCCCTTCATTTCCCTACACTGAGAAGACAGTGCAAAACAAGGGATTGAAACTGACTGACCAGTCAACCCCTAAGACAATGCTCCATCACCCTTGCTCAGACATAATGGAGTAAGTGTGAGCAGTCTCTCCATTATATTAGAGATGCTTCATTGGATGTTTTTCTTCACACTCACTTCTACAGTCTAGCCAGTATCACACAGCATGATTTTTCCTATTAGTCAAACTTAATCAAAACAAAGCAGTCAAACATAAGAGTCTCTTTCCTTCCGCTTCACCTGATAGACCAAGTACCAAGAAACTTGGCCAAGCTAGTGTCAACGAATTACCCAAAAATTTTTTAAATGTCCTTCACTTTGTTGTTCCTGACTGTCTTGCTTAGTAATCCTTATTATAAAACCAATACAAAATGCATTCTGTTGCTATATAGGTCAAGCATGCCAAGATAATCTCTCATTTTACCTATGCTATGAGATAATAAAAAACAAGAGAGGGGTATAAGGTGAAGAGGCACATGCTTAGAAGAACCTCCTCACACAGAATCCAGCTTCTCTTGACAGGAGCTTTCCTAAGAGACAAATTCTCACATCTGTTCACTCAGAAACTTTTCTTGGAGTGCAGACCACTGCAATATCAAAATAAACACAGCATCAAGGTTTGCAACATTGCCTGCAATTTGCAGAGGGCAAACTTCCTTAGGTGAAAGTTGTTACTACTGAGCATGGCTTAGGTTTCCAGTAAGTTGCTCTCTTGAGATCTGCTTTTACAATCATTCCTGTCTCAGGAAGAAATATAATACTTCCAACAAATCTATATCAACAGAATCACATTTGTCCAAAGAGTTTGAATGACTGGCTATAATCTGCATATTTACTGTTTTCAATTGGATTGTGTCTTGTGGGCCTTCTCTGTTGACACGGGACACAAGCAAGAATATTTTGGTGTATACTAATTAGTGTTCATCCCAAGCACTACAAAGCAATAACTTACAGGAGTCACAAATGCTTTAACTAAGCAAAGTCAAGTGATAAAGCAATGTTCATTGGATTACTGCAAATCCACACTTCACCAAAACTGACTTAGAGCTTCTTGTCTTGCCACAGTGGTTCTATGAACACAACATAAATACTGCTCCCTATTAGTCCTCTCTATTATGCAGTCCTGCACCGTCTCAAGAACTTGTGCATTGAGCCCAAAATGCAAGTCTCTAATAAGCCTGTGTTATATGTCATGGCTATCTTAACAGTTGTTTCGTACTGGTTAGCCTTTAGTTTGGAACCAATCAAGCTCTTTGCACTGTTCTTACAGAATCACAGTATCTTAAGGGTTGGAAAGGGCCTCAAAAGATCATCTAGTCCTACTCCCCTGCCAGAGTAGGACCACCAAGAGTAGGTCACACAGGAACTCGTCCAGGTGGGTTTTGATTGTCTCCAGAAAAGGAGACTCAAAAACCCATCTGGGAAGCCTGCTCCAGTGCTCTGTCACCCCCACAGTGAAGAAGTTTTTCCTTATGTTTCTTTGGAACCTCTTATATTCTAGCTTGTACCTATTGCCTCTTGTCCTACTGAAGGAAAAATTATCCTCCCAAAATCAAGCTATATGAATTCTTCTTATATCTTTATGGCACAACAGGAAGTCATTACTATGTATGCATCTTTTCCTTTTCTTAACAGAGCATGATATATTAATTACTGCCAGTTCAACAGAATTTTAGTTTTAATGATTTCTCTCTCATGGCATGTTGGATGTTCAGATCAAATATCATTGTGAAATCACAGACGCAGAAACATGGCAACCTTATCTAACAAAAACCTACTTCCGGTGCTTTCTCCCCCCACAACATTGCTATTTTTCAATCATAAAATCATCACCATTTCAAAAGAACAATATTAACCCAACAGTTATTCACATAGTCTTGCAACAGGGGAAATGGATTATTCAATTCCTCTTAAGGATGAAGCAAATAGGATCAGATCTCAATAAATTCAGCTGTATCTGGTCTGAGATTATGAGACATCTAATACTTCAGCATCCCATTATGATACTGTAAAGGACTTCAGCTGAACCTAAGGTACAAAGAGGGGAAAAAAAAAAGTTTTCCTCCAGACTAACATCCTCCAGTATGCTGTACTTTAAGCCCCCTCAGAAAAGCAAACCAGCACACGGTGCTTGAAAAGATTAAAAATAAAGCTGCCTTGATACATTGCAGATGATTTTATGTTAGAAGGGCAAGGCTGTTGAGAAGGGACAATATTCTTTACTGTTCTAAATATTTTCAGTGGAAAAAGAGGGACAATGAACAGTAGGAACTTAATGATTCATTTCAGCTGTATCACTAGATCAGACAGAAGCTCCATCTATACACATCTCATCCTGTTCAGAAGCAGAGCAACAGTTCCTTGTGCTGCACACCCACAGTCACAGAGGTCTTTTCGACAACCACCCAACTCAGTGGGCAGAATAACTCATTCAAGGTCCTTCTCCTGCATAAATTGGGCAAAAATCACAACTTGTTTTTTTTTTTTAATTATGGTTTTACAGACGGAAGTATTGGAAAGGCTGAAAGTATACAAAGATCCAGGTATTTGTTTACCTAACATGGGACAGTGAGTCTGGGCTAGAATTCCTTCTTGAGCGAACTCACAGTAATCTTTTGATATTCTTTACTCTGCAGTCTTAATTTAAAACAAACAAACAAGCGAGGCGGGGGGGAAACAACAGACACTCAAACCACCACCTTTAGAACAGTATTTCTTTCTGGTCTTCATTTTTTTGATCTAACCAGGACAATTTCGAGGAGAACAGCAAAGGTATAACCAGATAAAATAAATGAATCATGCTGCATTTTTAGCCCATATATTTGACAATGTTTCATTTTAACAACAGCAAGGCTGTCACTAGATGTTTTCTTCAAGATTCAGAAACCCTTGTAGATCTATATACTTGGAGAACTGCTAAATAATGCTAAAAGCTAAAGGCAGGAAAGATCCACTAGACACTCTGTGTGTTGGGGCATGCTTCCCTTACCAGTAGTGATAAATGGTGCAAAAGTACAGGGTTTTGTCATTCCTTGGGCATTTACCATTTAACGAGAGACAGCTCAGCATTAATCTTTATACAATAGGTCTTTCAAATTTATTGGGGATGAAACCACCCTCCACAAAAAAAAAATAAAAAAAAAAAAAAGGCTTTCTCCATAAATTAACCTACTAAACATAGCAAAAGAATTGGAAACTTTTTACCAAGCCTTAAAATTAAATCCTATAGCAGGAATAAGAGTCTTTATTCAGCTGTAGGAAAATCCAGGGACTCCACAGAAAGAGTATCAAACTAAAGGCTTTTCTTACATATGCTCACAATGGTACAGCACATATTCCACAGCATTATAAGCAAGTAATCTTCTCAGTTACCAGGGATAGAGAGAGTTTGTGGGTTTGGCATGCAGCCGAACAGGATATGAACTGCAATGCAACAACAGGCAAATAACAGTGGCATTCTCCTCACAAAATCCTTTAGTTCCTGTAGCTAGATCTCATAGCCCCAGAGACTCCCACCACTTTCATATAGGCATTTTGGAGTTAATAAGATACTTTTGATTTGATGAGTTTGCAGATAAATAAAAAACCAAACCAATAGAACACAACCAAAACAAACCAAAAGTAACACAGTTTCTCCATGCAGGCTCAGTTCCTGTTGCAGATATATCACAGATCTCCCAACATGATCACTGTAGACAGTACACAGAAAAGCTGCTCATTGCTGATACCCTAGTTCACAGTTAACTCTGTATTTAACTATGCATGAAAAAAACAAAACAGATCCAATATTTTTATGAGATAATAATGAAAGCATTAATCAAAGAAAAATTTAAATCCATTTCAATCAGTAAAAGAGCTTTAGGAAAAAATATACAAGACTGATTCATAACCAAATACTACAGTAGAGAACTGGAGAGTACATTTGGCCCTGAGCACTCATACCCTGTCATGCTTCCAGCTAAAGAAATTTATAATCCATTTAAGTGCACAGATAGTGAACTCTGCAAATAGAGTTGGGCTTTCAACCCCACCATCACAAGGCCTCCAGAACCCAAGTAAAGAAGTAACAGGTTTAGATGTGAGAAGCAGCAGGCTGTAACCACAGAGGACCAGCTGCTAGTTTAAAACATTCACAGTAAGAGTATGCAGCTCTTATGCTAAAGTGTTGTCTTACATGAATGAACAAAACTAATTCTGTTCTTCTCTTATTGGATATTCCCTACAATGAGCATATTCTACAATTGAACTCAGCTATCCATTGAAAAAATGACAAGCAAGGTCTAAAGAGTTCAGCTTTATTTCATATTTGTGTTGTATTACACTCACATTTCACATCTGCATTGTGCAACAACCTTTCCAGGCAAAAAACATTGAAAGTCAAAGAACTGACATTACATTTTAATCAAATCGAGGACGTGCATCAGTGCCAACAGGATGCAGTAGTCCTTTACTCAGTGATACATCTCTTTCCCTCTACCTGCTCAAGTTTTAGTAGTATCATGCCAACACAAAGTCTCATTTTCAACAAAGAAGTAAAAGGTGAGCACGACTTAAAAGTGCAACTGAATGATACAGTTTTCATCAGATCAGTTTCCCATTTCAAATACCTTGCATCAAAACCCAAACACCACATCAGCCAGATGCCAGCTTGTTTGGGAAAGACATCATACAAAATTAAATGATTCCAGAGATACCAGATTAGGGAATGTAACTACTGAAAAGTCGGATTCGCTCTTCTGTCCAGAAAACTATGTGCAAATGTGATGTGATAGGAAAGCCTGACTTTAATATATTCATTTCAGATGACATTACATGCTTTATGTGAGCAGTCATCTTGAAAATTACTTCTTATTAATCCAAATCCTGACTTACAATGGATTTTTTTTAAAATGGTGATGGAAAGAGAAAAAATCAGGATTGTTTTTAATTTTATAAATTGTCAATGACTGGGATATTACTATGAAAATATAAAATCTAGAAATTCCTAAAAGCTTAGATTTTTACTCCTGCTGATTTGTGTTTGCATTTTAGGACTGCAGTAAGATTTCTTTGTACTCTGCAGACATACTTCTTTCTACAGAAAAAAAAACACAACAAAAAATACATAGCTGTCTCCTACCTAGGTATTCAGGTATCCATGAAAGTTTAAGATATTTATCAAGAAATATAGAAACTGAATACTGCATTTTAACTACTAAAGCTGAGAAAGCCAGAAGGTTATTGAGTCTCCCTTACACAAAGAATATCACTGATACACCTACATAAACTTCTTAATCAAAACTGTCCAGCAGGAAATAGTCTGTAAGTTAAATTACACAGTCACATCATCATTACCCTTAAATCAACATATTTTCAAATCAAAGTCTTGACTGTGCATACATCACATGGTAACAGCACTACCAGAATAATATACCCAGATTTCATTCTAATAGAAAGGACAAGAGATGAACAATTGAAAAATAACTGAGGCATCTTATACCACTGAGCTGCTGAAGGTCAGGTCATTTGTCCACAGTCAGAGCAGGAGAGTGCCAAAAGATGTGCTGTTCAGTTACTGTTTGGATATTCGTCCTGCTTACCATATATGTTTAAAAGGCTCTTGAGAAGAACACGACAATGCTCTTGGCCTCTCAGCTTTTGTCCTTAGCCAACAATAGAAACAAAAAACATTTACAAGCATTTCAGTACCTTCCAATTTTGCATGAAAAGCAGTTACAAATCTAGAGTGGCTAAGTGGGCTGGTGGACACGTTTACCCTATGTGATTTGCTTCTCCTTACAGTTGGCTGAAGGACTCAATAATCAGTTTGCATCACAGGCATCACTGCAAGTATATCACTCTAATCAAATACTTTGTCTCATCAAAACCTATCTGCAGAGACCCATAGAGAAAATGGAAGAGATGCACAACAGGAAGACAATTTCTTAGGAGAGTTTCATTTTTATTTGCCTTTTATTAGCTTTAAGATTTTTTGTAGCCTACAAATGCTATGCTGTCCATTTAATTTCCTTCCATTCTCACTATTAGAAAACATCCCATTTTTTTAACAAAAGTCTTAGAACAGTAAGATCGATATCCAGAAGGGAATCACTTCAAATTGGAGACACTTCTGGCCATTGCCTACCAGGAAACAAATGTCTTTCATGATACACCTCTTATTAAAATACCATACTTTTTTCAAAGGACTTCAACATTGTTCAGGGTTACTAAAGTTTGCTAGCAGTTAGGATGCAAATAGATGTATTGACTTCTTTTTCCATAAAACTCACACAACCCAAAACATAAAGATCCCTCAGAATGACAAAAGAGTGCTTCAATAAAAGGTGGGCTTTTTTCCTTATGAAGGACTGAAGCAGAAACATCAGCCTTCAAAATAATTACACTACAATGTATACACTGTTTTCAGCTTTGTTTAGCTTGCTTTGACTCTGCACCACCCCACTACAAGATCCTTTTGTTTTTTAAACTTTTGGTAATAAAAGAACCATCCATCAGCTGTCAGAAGAGCTATCAGGAAGCAAGTTTCTAAATCCCCACTCACGTATTGCAGGCATTTTCTTGAACACCTGCATTGACAGTTTCGGAAAAACTACTGGGTGAAGGGCAGAAAGTTTTCAGGGGGCATAGACCACACCACGTAAATAGTAGCAGTGGAAAAGCCACAGGAATTTGTGTGTGCACGCACACATGTGTGTATGTGTATTTGAGGACTCTAGACAAATTTGTTCAGGGATCAATATGGTTTGTGGATACAGTCTTTTCGCCACGCTACCCTGCTGTTTTCCTGGCTTTTAGTAACAGATGATAATTGGATACACTACCCTAGAGTAGGAAGCACGTAATACAAGAAAGCTGCTGTTAATTCAACACACAGGTTTTTCCCTGAGCTGAGGGACCAATGGTTATGAGCCTCATTACAGATGACCGGGGGTTGCAATTTGGCACCAGCTTTGGAGATTTTATCGACTAATACTGGTTCTTATAGGAACAGAACCAAAACCTTCTGAATGCTTATGCAAAATACAGACTTAGCAAAAAAATGTTTATTTCTTTAGTGTGAGCCTTAGTTTTTCAAATAAGAAAATTGGAGTGTCAATTTTTGCCTATGGCCAAGGATGTGAGAGGCTCAAGATTGACTCTGCTCAAATCAAAGCCAAAGTTGCCCTCAAATCACTTTTGGAAAAAGAAAATATTTGAATGTGTCTCTTCCTCATACCACAGGCCAGTACAAACACACTTCATCATACAGCAAATCTGCTTAGGTAGCTTCAAATTGCAGAAATCATCTATCATATTAGGATTACATAGACTGATGTCTTGTCTCCGACTGTAATAGTCATTTGTGGTATAACCTGTCTCTCACAAAGATCAGTTTATACTTTGGCTTCTATGGGAAATAGGTAAGAAAAAAATCAAGACGAATTTGAAAATATGTACAACAGCATACTAGGAAAAAAAATATTACCCAGCTTCAGGAAACCTAGGAAAGCGATCATTTCTATTATTTCAACTTTAATATAAACACTATGCAAATACACTGGATTAATTTAGGCCAAGATACTGGGCTCCAGCTCTTTCAGGAGTTAATTACAAAAACTGAGTCTTCTGCAGAAATAGGCATTTCCTCTCTCTCTAATCATGTACCTATTTTTCAGTATATCCACAGTTGTTATTCACAATAAGAGTATGCATGTGAGTTGAGCAGACATTCTATTACTCTTTCAGAGCTTCTGGTTATGGTTCATCACTTCAGAATGAAGATACAGCCAAACACCACCAGAGAAAATAAATGAGTGGAAGTTGTAACAAATCAGGAAAATATGAGCTAAAATTAGAGATAAGTACTTGCTTTTTGTCATCAGAAGTGTGACACTATACCCCAACATGTGAGAAGCCATCACGCTACCAACTAATTTCCTGTCTGATGTTGAGAAACACAGATGTTCTGCATCGCCAGATTTCCAAAAATATGACACTGCCATGACATATTTCTTATGCCAAGAGTTTGTTTGTATTTGAATAACAAGAGTGCTTTATTCTAGATTATTCTTTATAATTGAAAAAGCTTGTAACTGAGTACATTTTGTATTTGTGTGAGCATGTGCTGTCACTTAGGAGTCTAGTATGTCAAGGTAGCTTACAGTATGGAAAACTGAGGTGCTTATTTTGGGTCCATCTGAGGGGGATGCATCATATTCAGCAGCTCTACTCCATGCAGTATTCCTGGCAGAAGGATAACCAACCCACATGCTGCACCAAGCACCAGCTCAAAAAAAAATTCCCCAAGACAGCTCAGAAGAGTAAAACATTGCCACATTAAATCAAGAAATGGCTTGTAGCTTTCAAGGATCCAGTCACTATGCACAAGATTCCCCAAGCTGCTCTCAGAGCAAAAAGAGGACTTTCAGCACTAAATGCATTTGGAAGCAGCACATGATCTGTTTGCATGAAAATTGGGAGTGAAACTCCAGTTCTGCTGAAGACAATTGGACTTTTACAGTTAGTGTTATTGGAGATCAAGTTCTAATCTAAAAAAAAATCCCTTAAAGGACAGTCCTGATGCAAAATGTTACTAGAACTTTTCTCAGCTACGGAGAGAAAAACAAACAATTAAACAACAAAAAAGAAACCAACCACACCACAACAACAGAAATATAAGACTTGTATGAGATGCAAAAAAGGAAATCACAGACATAATTTCTTACACTGCAATCAGGCAAAGGTATTTTTATACTAAGTGTTTCAAGGTTTGATTCAAAAATTCATTTTCTTACATGTTAGAGGAATATAAAGTCAGCAAAGTTAGACATTTATTTACAACTTCAACTGTTAAATAGATGATGTGCTTTTTCTAGGACCTACTTCTCAATGTGAAAAAAGGTCCACAATCTTCTTTTTTCAGAAATAGTGCCGGTACAGAAATTATTTTTTATGATTACTTATTGCCTACAGTGGAACAGTAAGTGGACTATGTCATTACCCAGAAAGATGAACCAATTAAGAGGAGTGATTGTACCATTAAAAACAAGTTAATTACAACACTCTAGCTATTTTGGCACTAGACTCCCATGTGTTGCATGTTGTATCTTGCACCCTCTGTATTGCAATTTACATCCCCAATTTCAGTATCATTATGGTGACAGTTGTTTTATATCTTTTGTTTAGCTGGAGAGCACCAATCTTTCAAGAAATGCCAATATTTTTACGTTTAAGTTATTGGTTTTATTGTGGGAGCTGTCTCAAGTTAATAGGACAGTTTGCTGTCTGCTTTAGCATCTTTAACCAGAACTAATTATTGAAATAAAATAATTCCATTGGCATTGCTATTCTAGCAGTCTAGGAAAGAAGACAAGCAGGGGGAAGAACATTCTGTATGCTCTCTGACCGACCCTGTCACACAATTGGTGAATACAGTCTTGAATAAACTGAGAACAGATCCAGACTCCACATCACTGATTTCTCATCCAGCAGGAAACAAGCTCACATGACCAGGAACATCTGCTACCATTCAGCCTTGGGATTACAAAACTCACATACAAGACTATTTTATGCTATCAATTAGGTTTTTCTTCCATTATTCAGGTACTGGGTATTGCTAAATAATTCCAATGACATTTTCACAAAGAGCAGAAGTGTAATCCCTTTGCTTCATACATAGATCTCAGCATATCCTTCCCTCTATGGTATCTCTGGTTCCTTGAATACAAATGCATTTTATTCACATTAAGATGTAAGCTAGATATCGTCCATCCCTAGCTGCTGGTTCCACAGTTATACCAAGATGAGATTTTCAGGAACTAGAATGCTGCTTTTGAGAGTAATACTGCACAGGCACTTTCAGCATTTTGGGGTGTGTTGCTTATCCTTTCACACTGTGTTAGAGGTTAGCAGAAAACCACCATGTTAAGGCCTTGTTACAACCATGTTTAAAAAACATCAAATCTGGTTTGAAGTAAATGCTTTCATCAATAAAATATAATCCTTCTTTACAATGGCTGTGGGATTGTGTTCATCATTTCGATATTTCAAGTAGAGTATTTGCAATAGAGTGAATCTTGCATCTATACTTTGCCATTACCTTTATTATTTTTCTACTTTAAAAATGAAACTTCAGTGAGAGAAAAGGAATCTATCTCATTTCAGTCTAGGCTCTCTGGTTGCATCTACATTATCTTTATCATGTCTATCAAAGGTATACAGTAAAATGCCCTCCAGAAACATACCTAATGCACTGCTATCATTAACAGGTATTCAGTCGTTTGATCCAGACAAAATATAGTATAGCACAGGCATCAGATCCTCAGTATGAACTTTTTCCCTTTCCAGGTCCACCACTACCGTGATGAGTACTTGCTAATATCGAGCCAGTCTCTGTCTACAAACACCTGAGAGTAATCTCCTATAATGCAGCATACCCGAATTTCCCTCACAAATACAGACACCACAGGCAGTTCCTATGGTTTGGGTTTTCCACATTAAGTAGATCACATAAATGGTCCCATAGCACTTGATTAACCAAGACACAGAGTTGTACAGATTTTGCTACTAACAGTGAATCCCACAAGCAGAGGGCTCTACTGTTGTACTTTCAGAAGATTTTCTGAGTATGTTGTTTAAAAAGAACAAAAAAAAATAGATTATTCTGTTTATGTACATCGCTTTAGCTAGACAGCTCAAGTCACAGCCTAATCATATGAACCACTGTTTGCTTTTCCCCTCTAGAATACCTTTCCATGCTTGTATTTCTACAGCTGTCCTTTTTACCTGGATGCTCTACCTTCACTTCCTTCTTAACAACATTTCATTTAGGAGCTCAAAGTGTTTAAGAACATCTCATTGAACCTCTCAGTATCTTTTTGCTTAGTTGTACCCCTGCTATCTGATGTGTAAATTCAAATTAGTACATATAAACCTGTTGCCTGGCATCTTTTTGAAAGTCATCTTCCCACAATAAAGAGAAATAGCAACAAGAAGAGTCTCTGCTCCAGAGACTTTTGAACAAGAAACAGTTCAGGAATGGTCAGAAAGCAATCACAAATTTATTCTGGATTATTTTCCATCTTTTGTCCTTGTATCCGTTTGCAAAGATTTTTAAAATACTTGTTGCAACTTACAAAACAAGAGACTGTTTTGGCTTCTGTTAAGCTCCCAACAAATGATGACAAGTGAGGAACACTGCATTCTGGCACCACAGAGTACCACAGCCTGCCCTGCTGCTTGCTTCCCCTTCCCTGCTGCTCTCAGCTGTTTTCACTATTAGTCGCCAGTCTCTGGTTTCAGCTTCCATGACACGCTTTATTTTTTTAACAGAGCAGTAATCGTACAAATGAAGCATTAGAAAAACTAGTCCATTAACAACGTAAAACAAAATTAAGAACCAAAATGGCTACAAGGAGACAAATCCAAATTCAGCAGCATAGATAGGGCATCCCAGGTTTGTTCCAGAAAGAGGTAATGGAAAGGCTTCCAGTGATGTGAGCTTTCTACCAGAAATTCACCTAAACTTTCTGGGAATTATTTCAAAGAACTTTAAGTGGTACTGAATAAAAGAGATATCCAGAACACAAGTTATTTCCATGGAGTATTTCAGCAGAAAAGATAGGCAGTCTAGGAAACCTTCAGCACAGGATTTAGTGCATGCTCCTGAGATGGTAAAGAAGGCGTGTCATCTCAGATCCACTATAAGGAAAGGAATCACTCTGAAGCCAGACTTTCCCTCAGTACAACGTCCTAATCGGAACTCAGAAAAGCCTTGTTCTTCCTTTAGAAGAAAAAATAAATGTTTTTTAAATGCGTCTTGGTTTTACCCCAATACAGGTATTTTCCCACTCCCCACCTCCCCTCAAAAAAAAAAAACCAATAAATAAAATGTTTGGTTAGATCATTGCTTCTGTCACTTCCCTCTAACTGAAAGCTGAAGGTGTTATCAAATGATGGTAATGCAAAGGCTTCAGGCTCAATTTGACTCCCATGAAGTGTGAATGGCCAGATGACATCAGCAGCAAGTAAGTGAGCTTTATCTCACAGTTTGCTTTATCCTTTCCTCCCCTATGAGGTAGCAATGATCTCTGCAATTCTCACACAGCAGGGAGTCTCCCATTGACTAGACAGTGAGAAATTCCAGCTGGTACATCCTGTGGCTGGCTGTCCTCTCCATCCTCTGCTTTAAACCCCTCCACTGAGCACCAGTACTAGTGTCAGTTTAATGCATTGATCTTCAAAAACAAAAACTTAATCAAGCTCCAAATCTCTGTAACACTAAAAATTATGGAAGATTCCTGTGGAGTTCAGAGAATTTAAAGCCTGAAGTCTTACAGGGATGAGAACAAATAAGCTTGTATTAAGACTCACAGGAAATCTGTCTAGCCTTAGAAAAGGTGTCAAAAAGAATGATTTAGGTTAAACCAATATGGGCAAAATACAAAATAATCTAAAACTAATTCGAGATCACTACACATAAAAAAGTATTAAATCCATCCCAGTATGTATAACTAAATCTTTGTCCTGATCATAGTCTTTTCAAGACATCATTACTGGTAACTGCTGGAAACCACATACTGGTCTACAAAGACTTGAGGCCTGAACTACTCTGCAGATATTCTGTTAAGTCCTTTTTGAAACATCAGTATCTTCAATAGACACAGTATTCTACTGTATCAATTACAAGCAATTGAATAGTAATAGCCATAACTAAAACAAAAAAATCTTTGGAGATTTTAGCCCTAAAGTTACAAATGTAACTAAATGAGCGCATTAACTCAGTAGGGTCTTTGTCATTGTTAGTAAATTTACTAAAGATTCTAATTCAAGTATTATAGGGATGCTTTGCAGTATACAATAAACGGAATATATAATAGAACATGTTGTAGAAGAAAATAACAGCATCAAGTGAAAATCTTCTATCTTAAATACTTTCCACAATTTTTCTTCTAAGCCTTCCTGAGATTTCTTAACCTACCTTTTACAAATTCCTGTTCCTACAACTTTCTGCTTTCTCCATTAGTCACATGAACTTTAGTCATATCATCTACTGAGCAGATCCTTGAGTTTTTGCTGCAATCATGCACAAGAAAGACAAAAGAAACCCCCAAAACTCCAAAACCCCCAAAAATCTCCAAAACCCAGAAAAAAATGCAAGCAAGAAAAAAATTACCTCAAACAAATAAAAAACTACCTCAACACACAGATTCTTTACTCAGTAACTGCTGTAAAATTTAATGAGATTAAATGGAATGACAGCAGCACACGTGCAAAATTAAACAGAAAATTAAAATTTTCTCATGAATTTGAAGCAGCATTATGACCTACATAATCAGAGTTGTGCAGGATCATTTTAAACACGTACAGGAGCTGAAATCATACCTTGTAGTAACATGCATCCAACATACGAAATAAGGACCTCACTACCACAGTGTTTCATGACATTAACATGCAACTTTATTATGAGAAGAAAAGTATTATTTATGTATACATGTGTATATACATATATAGTCTTAATCTTTTTTGTTCAGGAATAATCGTAGAACAAAATTAATTACTTCAGATTTATAAAACTAAATATTTAATGTTTTTAAATGAGCCAATGAAAAGATTTTTTTCCTCCCCCATACAAGCCTATGTGAAAAAATGACTGTTGTCTCAAATAAATGTAACTCAACAACAACAAAAAAAAAAAAAAAAAACNTTAAATGAGCCAATGAAAAGATTTTTTTCCTCCCCCATACAAGCCTATGTGAAAAAATGACTGTTGTCTCAAATAAATGTAACTCAACAAAAAAAAAAAAAAAAAAAAAAAAAACCAAAACACACAAAAAACACCACTAGGCACACACAGAAAGGCACAGACCCAACAACAAAAAATCCCTACCAAAATAGTATTCTTCCAAGATAACTGATTGATGAGTTGATTACTGACCAGCCGATATGCAGCGTGCTCTGTCTGGCATTTGAAAAAGTATTTCAAAATTTCATTTTAACGTGTACTCCACTAGTAATGAAAAATGTGCTGTCATTGATAAGTGGCTTTAGCAGAAGAGTTTGTGGTAAGAAGGCTTTGAAAGAAGGAAATGGAAAGGGTATGGCCTTTCATTACATTAGGTAAATCTATTTGACCACAGAGAGGTTGAAACTCTACTGCTGAGGTTACAAGCTAAACAGGCCATCAACTTAATTAATGTATGGCTTTTCAACTGAGGGCGCATTTTAGCTACACCCAATGATCACATGTAATTCCTCTACAAGGTTAACCCTCTACCACCAGAGTTGAATTTGGCAGATAGCCCATGTACAGCACAGCACCAGTCATGAACATCCCCTAAACCACCTTGGGAGAGCAGCCAGTTCTCAGGCTCTGAGCAGACAGCTGCAACCAGCTGCATGCTGGAGAAACATAGCCCTGAGTCTGGCTGCAAGCAACATGCCAGATGACTCTCTTCTCTCAAAAACATGGTGGAAAAAACTTCCACTCTGTTGCCTCAAAATCCTTCTTTCCCTCCCCTACCAGGACAGGAAAAAGATGATGAAATCTGGGTGGTTAACAAAAAGATGTTTCTCACAAACTTCCAGTAAGCACATCCTCAACAATGACAGTTGCATTGTCCCATTCTTCTGTCGTGACTTCAAATCCCACTCTTCTGCCTGACAGCTCCTGTCTTGCATAAAAATGCAGTATTTTGGATTCCTGGTTGTGATGTTGTCACAGGGCTCTTGAAGCTGTAAAACCGTTACTTACACAGAGGTTTTGTCCTGAAACTTGAAACCAGGTAAGAATTCCTTATTGCTTCTTTCCCTCCCTTCCCCCCGCCTACAAGCTCTCACCATCTCAGCAGAGCTTTTGCCAAGTCTCAAGAATATTTGCACACACCTGGGTTGAGCCTCAGAAGATGAGAAGGGATGTACAGATGTTGACGGAAGTTACACGAAGCAAAACCAGTCTCCCCAGGAGGTTTCATGTCACCTCTGCTGTGCTCCTGGTCTGCTCTAGCTAATATAACTTCCCAGACTGTACAAACACTGCTTTCAAAACTGAATTTTGGACAACTTTTGCTGTTGGCTAGAAGGACAAGTAAAACATGCCTCTTTCCCTTGCAAATAATTTCATTAAACTGCTATTTGTGATATTAAGCAGAAGAAACACCTCTATACTTTAGGGCAGTTTCATTTTCTGGTGCATGCCAAGGATCTTGTCCAAACAGGCAGCTTGGCTGAAACAGGTCGTTGTTACTTTCTATGTCCTGGGTCTAACTTTAATTTCCTGACTCCATCCCAAAATAATGCATCCTCTAACTCTTGCATGAAACTTATGGACCATGTTTAGCCTAGAGTATTTTAAGCAAGGTATAACTGTCTTGTTTTGTAGGCATTGAGTAATAGAGACACAAACCCAGATTAAGAAGGAAATTATCTAAACAGAAATTATACTTTAGATGATAACCACAGCCAGGGTGTGGGTGCTCAACTCCCTCCTCACAGCCACTCTCAGAACAAATCACATGTTCCAAAACAGTCAAAGACTACATAAGAGAGTTGGTTTTTCTTCTACACCAGCAATTAATTCCACAGGACTAAGCAATTGCCCATTAATCACCACTTCACACTTAGGGCAAGGATAGCAGTTCAGACCAATCACTTGCTTTACCTTTGGTGGTTCATGCTCTTTCTACATCCCATGTCTTCACTTACCCTCCTGACACCATTTCCATTAACCCTTATCTCTTCTTTCCCTCAGGATGACTACTGAGCTTTTTCTACAGCATCAGGAAGGAACACTCTGTTTTCACTACAGAGTCCCAGTTGCCTCAGCACAAAGACTCAGCCCGTCAAAGCCAACATGGGACGTGTCCTCAGTGAAAGTGCCACAGACAAAATACAGAATTTTAATACGCCTTTGACTTGCATCTATACTGTTAACCTCCACTTGCTTTCTTTGAAAAAAACAGTGATGGGATCTTTGTGCCTGAGGAATGATGTTCACTAAGACTACCAGTGCAACACCAGCACAACTGATAATGATGGACCCAGACCTCGGGGGAGATCTGCTGAACATTATCATTTTTGAGGAATTCCTAGCATAATCTTATCTCCTCTACAAGCACATTTGTGTGCATCTCTTTCTGCTTCACCAAGACTGGTTTGATCTGGGGAAAGATAGGTATCAAATGCAATCCCACTTGGAAACAGAGCTTGCTTTTCAACATAATAAGAATGGGTCAGACAAAGAATCCTGATTTACTCAGGTGGAGAGTTTTTCAGAGAGGAATGGAAAGGGAGTGGGTCCAGTGGCTTATACCAATCATCATCTATTTATTTTGGGAGATAAGCTACTTATACATTGTATGTTTGGTTTGGATTAACTTGGGCAGACACAGAATGGCTGTCCACAGTTTGACCTTGACATGAGTAACTGGCCTTTGGCAGGGAGGGGGGACATTGACAGATATTGCCTGAAGAAAGGGATCAGTCACAACCCAATTGCTGCAGAAGTTGCTCTAGGCAACAGATCGGGGCTAGGAAACACTGGCCAGAAATGGCGAAGAGAGTAGGGAGAAAAATACACACAGTGGCTGGAGAGACCAGGGAAGCAAGGTTGATTGGGGGTACAGACACCTCCTGTTAATATAATTTGGGTTAGAATGACAATGTTTGTACTGAGCTGAACTCGGGGACAGGAAAAGACAGAAAATAAGCACAAAACTGCTGCATTGTTTGCCCTATGTGCTCTTTTCTTTCCCCTTGGCTTACCCAGCTGATCATTATGTAACTGATCAACTAGGCTAATTTTCAACCTGTCCAGGATATTCTCAATTATGTATTCTTCATAGAATGTCATAGTTTATTTTTAAAATGTCCAGAATATTTCCTGTGATTAATGTCTGGATTAGCCGTTGTTTTACAGGATATAAAGACTTGGGTAACAAATCTTAATCCCGATTGAAAAGGCAGTGCAACACAAGCAAGCTTTTAATTCAAGTATCTTAACAAAGGGATTACATATACTTCCCCTACCTTACAAATCTTCAGAGGAAAAATACAGCAATGGCAGATGAAGTGAGGCATGAAACATTGTTTTCTGTTCTGGGAAGGTCTGCTTAAGAAAATTGAGCAGATTTCAAAATGACAAAACAATTTTTCCTGGCAAGTTTGGTATCAGGCTTTGTTTTGCTAAACCTGATTATGTACTTTGGCTGCTTAGCGCAAGCATACGTTCCAACCCAATTTAGTCCCTGCTCAGAATGAGTCTCCTTATTTGTCCAACGGCTTCAGAAATCATTTTTTCATGCTTTAACTGACCATTTAACACACAGTGCAAAGGTATTCCAGGGACAGCAGATCTCTGCAGCAACTGAAAGTCCAATTCAAGACTCCTTTTTTCAGTTTGCTAGTCAAGCTGCTTTAGTAAAGCTCTTCTGTTTGTGTTTAAACATGCTAGTCACATGCACATGTTCCAAAGGAAGAAAAATCAACCAGACTGCATTGACTATATGGTGAAATACCAAAAACATGAACAAAGTGGTAAACCAGAAAAAAAAAGCAATTACTTCAAATATAACCCTCATTTCCATGCATTACTAATACATGAAAGCCTTCATATGTGCAAAATTCAGAATTAAAGATGGAAAAGATGCCCAGAATTCTGTAACTTATCCCATATCCTCTTGCAAGATCTTGCCTATTCTGTTTAAGAATGTTTCAATGCTCTGTACAGTACATAGTTTTTAAATCCTTAATGAGAAGGCTTCTAGTTTTGTCTTTGCACAGGCTGGACCAGAGGGAAGAGTGATGCACAGATCTCAATCGCCAGAACCTTCCCTTCATGTTTAGTAGACAGCTTTCTCAGATTCAAGACATTCTGGTATTGATAAACTACCAAAATCCTGTCAAATAGTGCTGTACCTTTTGCACATCCCTCCACTAGCACTAAATACTCCCTCTCACTAGCATTCATACATTTCTTATGTAGCAAATATTTACTGGACACACTCTTCTGTTCCTCCAGACAGAAATTCTCAAGAACACAACACAGTTGTGTTTGATATGAGAGTAATGCATCTAAACACGACAATATGAGAAAGTTAAAAAAAAAAAAAAAAAAGGCAAGGGAAACCTGTGAAAAGGTGCTAGTGGAAACAAGGTCTTCCCATGACTAGAAAAGGATGGGCTGCCAAACTGCTTAGTTAGCCATCTCTGCTGTACTTCCTGGCCAGGGTGAACACAATTGTAAGCTTAGGAAAGCCCAGTTTGGGCACATTGCTAGAGGCATAAGACTCAGAGCTCAGCTAGAGACCCTTCCCCTGGCAATTTCATTGTCACAGCAGCGTCACCATTGGGCCTTATCTATGGGTTGGACAGGCCACTCAAGATAACCCATAATAGGCAGGCAGAAGCAGTACATACCAATGCTTTTAGCTATGCATAGTGACAGAGAGCAAACAAACTCTATTGAACATTTTGGCCAGTGCTAATATGACTTGGCTAATATGAGATTAACCTCTCTCTGCTTCAAATCACCCTTCCTGCAAACGAAAGTAAGTATACCAATTTACACACCTCAAGCAAAAACTTGAAGTAATAATGATTGCTGACAGATTGGCACTATAAAGTGTCATACTCTGTTTTCCCTCACTGAATGGGAATGACAGACATTTCAGCTTCTGATTATCTTTCACCTTCATGTTGCAGAGAGAACAGGGAGCCCCAGCACAAATAAAAGCACAAAAATTCCTCCCTTTGCTTTAAGACACACTAGATTTGATTTTGGAAGTAAAGAAAGGTTTCCAGCTCCATTGATTCCCATGACCGGTGAACTGAAGGTTCTCTCAAAAAAGTTTCCCAGGACACTGAGAACTTTTCCTACAATAAAAGGAGAGGGAGACAGAGATCTGTCATGCAGAACAAGAAAACTGCCCATCTTAACTTGTACCAAATTTTCTGTTGGTACAGGACAAAGAAAATACAATATAGATACCACTGTCCTCAGCTCTATAAATCTAGTCCCCATGAATCTCTTAAAGAGCAACCTCCAGAGAGATAGGTACAGGCCATAAAGTTTACATGGGTCTTGTGCAAGAGCAAAATCACTCTTAGCCTATTTCATGAAAGCCAGTTGCTGAGTTTGGTCACATTTACATTCCTCTCTTCCTTTCAGAGCTGCATAAGACAGGGTCAAAAGATAAGAGTAAGGTGGCTAGAATAACAGCCTTCAGCAGCAGTGCCTACACATGCCTTTGTAGGAGATTATAAGTTTGATTAATATTTCCAGGCCTCCCACCACTAACCACAGTGCCTTCTGCCTCCAGGTACTCAGCTGAGGGGAACAGGCCAGACATACTGACAGTTTCTCAAACATGACAGGTTTCTGCTGCTCATGCATGAACTCACTCCAGGATCTTCTTGTAATGCAATCAGGTTGAAATAAACTCTTTCAGTCTGAAGTAATGGATTGTGTTTCTATAGGTTCAAGGAGAAGCCCACAACAGATAATCTTTTGTTACTATCATGGCAATCCCGGGCAGGGCACCCTCTGGGGACATGACAGGGCTTTGCACTCAATCAGCTTCTAGTTTATAAACTCTGGGTGGTCGGCCACACAGCACCTGCTGCAAAATGCCTTTCCTCTATCCAGGGATGTCCATCCCTGGGCTGTATCTTCTCCTAGAAGACAGCACTTAGACCAAACTCAAACTATCCTTCCCTATGAGAAGAATATCAAAGGAAGGAGACCAACATTTCACAGCAAACTGCAAGTAACTGGCTCACAGCTCCCTTAGTTTTCTCAGGTCCACTGATAGGGGGACAGCACAAGCCAACTTAATGACTTTTCTCTTAAGAAATTAGCAAAGAAGTTCTCCAACAATGAAGCTGTATAGTCTCTCACAAAAAGCAAGCTCTGACCTAATTTACACACATACACTGTTCTACTCTTCTGATAAAGTCAGAGACCTTTAAGTCCCTCCATCCTGAGTGATGGAGTCCCCCATCACTCCTTTCCCATAAGCAGCAGCAGCAAGGCTGGAGTGGAGATGGTGAGAAGATCTATCTGTATCCCAGTCAGGCAAAAAGGTGAGGTTACAGGTCAAGTATGTCAGGTGGAGAAGTCCAGTGAGGATCATTAGGGGACACAGACACAGATACACCTATGACATAGTTCAGGTTAGGTTCATCTAGTTGTCAGATGCTGATGGTCAAGAGTTCCTTGATGTCTTCCAGAATGAGTTTGAATCTCTACAGTTACTTCCAATTCCAGGTCAAAAAAGAACTGTAAAACCAGAAAAAATGAAGACAGATAACACATGGAGAAATGCTTGCTTCTTAACATCTTTTGTTACATTCAGGTGCTTCAGAGCAACTGTTTTCACCAATAATATCTGCTATAGTGTTATATGCTTACCACGTGGCTAGTCTGATCAGTAGGAGACTAATTCAACAGCCCATTGCCTGATTAGTGAGTGTCATCAGTTTCCTTCTTTTGCCATTTCCATAAGTATTTTGAGAGAACCCTCACAACAGATTGGCCCTAAAAGGATGACACCTGCTCCCATCATTTATCTTAATTTACGTTGAATGCAATATAAGGATGGACATTTCACCAGGAGATGATGAAATTTGTCAAGACTGCGTATACAAGTGTGGAACCCCTCAGCCACACACCCTGTTTTAAGCACAAGTATTTACATTCTGCTTGCTTTAATGCTTTTGGCTAATAACACGGTGCTTTCTTTTTATTCTGACAAATCCATTTTTTCTGGAACGTTGCTACCAAATCATAGATGTCATGGCATACTTCATAGGTAAATGCATTACAGTTATCACAGTTAATTGCTTCCTCAAAACCAATTTGGTTTAGCCAGCGTGAATTAAAAAGTGCTACTGTAAAGTTCAAGATGCTGCCTGACTGAATATATACAGTCAAACTGTGAAAAGACATTCACCAGGTCTCCAAGATCAGGACTGAAAATTTCTGCTCAAGCAAGCACAGACAAGAAATTCACCAAACTGTGTAAGAGTTGCTTGTGTAAATGAATGAGACAGGGTTGTACAATCTAGCAATAATTTACCATTTTCTTCTGCTGCAGCACTAAAGCACAATGCCCCCTTGTTAATTAAATTCAATTCCGTTATCTACCAAACACATATATGTTTCTAAATATTTGGTTTTAAGCAGTTCCAGGAAACAAGTCCTCTTCCCTGTACCTCTTCATCCTCCCACTTCCCCCAACTCCGTCTTCTGGAAAGATGCCTTTTAACTGTGACCCTCCACGTATCTCCAAGCTAATCCATGAACAACCACACCAAGGGGAAAAACCCATGACAGCTCAGCTTGGGGCCCAGGAAGCCAAGTCTTGCAGAGGCCCTTTATGTTGTTCCCCAGGTAGGGTGTTTAGCTCTCCATCCATGCAGCCCAAATTCCTCTCTCACCACACCCAAGGTCATTTTAATGAAAATTCCTAAGCCCATGCCAGAGGGATAGAATAGCTCCTAATCCTTCAGCAACACGTCATTTGATCCCTGGGCCCACTGGGGTTATTATTGTGTGTCTGCAGAGCACAGCAAAGCAGACAGAAGCAAAAAAATAGCAACCACCACAGGAGATCTGCTTCCCTTTCCCAACCTTTCCTTCAGATTACAATTTTTTTTCACCTCTAGAGCACATTCACCACCTGCCAGTTTTCAAGGGATAATACAATGTTTTAGTTGTCCTCTGCCATTCCTGAGAAGCTGCACATGTTTTTAGTGGAATTAATTAGGAAGTTTAATTTTAAAAGGAAATTGTTTCCTCTGGTTTGCATTTTGAAATGAAATGCGTGCCTGTGTGGTCTCTGTATGACAGTACTAGACTGGTTCAAAGCAATGCTTTAGCATCATGAAAAACAATACAACAACAAAATTAAGTAAAATAGCATTTTTTGAAGGATACAGAGGAGGAGCAAAAATGCCAGTGAATCCAGTATAATTTCATTTTTATTCTGGATTTCTTCTCATGCTTACACAGGGGCCTGTGTTCTATATAGAAAACTTATGGTGGATAAGTTAAGGCTTAATTCTTCTCGTTTAGTTTACTTTCCTCTCCTTGGACTGAGCAGCGATTCCTTTTCCCTATCATGCTGAGATCTGGAAACCTACTGTATCCTTGCCTTAGGATACCCCAGGCCTCACACAAACCTGCCTGCCTTTTCTCATTAGCAGTGCTTGCTTCCCTGGCACAGAGATTTCAGAGCTTTCTACTCCTGCCAATTTGCTTATAAATTAGCAGATTTCCTCATCAGTATTTAAGTATTTGTAGGGCTGGGCTCATAAGCTTTTTCCTACTCTCTGATATCTTTCCAAAATGTGAAAGTTTCCAGTGTTTCCTATAAGGAAGTAAGACAAGAAATTTCCTCCTATAGAAACAACGAAGCAATCATAGTCTTGCACAAAGGCTGCAACTGCTGTAAAACTTACTACAAAAAAAAAAAAGCCTGAGATTTGCAATGAAATCCATTCAGTTCTTGTGTACTTCCTTTCACTAGCAGATCTCAGAGTTGGGCATAGCAGAGAGGAGTATTGCAATCTCCAAGGAGAAATGGTAGCAGCAGAAACAGAGTTGTTTGGCCAAGATTGCTGAGCATACAACAGCTGAGACAGCAACAGAAAGGAAAACTGTCAATACAGGCCAGGAATGTGTCTCATCTCGCTCTAGACCTGATCTGGACAATAATGGACCAGTACCCCCAGAGCATCCTCACTTCCAAATAGCTCCCTAACTCACATTACTCTGGGATGAAGGATAAGTAGTAAAGTTTTGTCTTTCTGAATCCCTTTAAGTGTTTCACCAAATCTGCAGGCACTTCTTTTTCCTAGCTTCAATCAGCTAACAGTGTATTGTCTCCACTGCACACTGCTGAAGAACTGTTTCTCCTTCAAGTTACAAAAACACAGCTAACAGTACTTTGGTCCATGCTCTAAAAAGGATCCCATGTGAAACAAGAAGCTGTGCTACTCCCACTGCTCTCCTCAGTGGAAACCCCATAACCTGAATGTTACTATTACTCCCATTCCTAACACCCATTAAACTGCAGAGAAACAGGATCAAGTGCACTGATTTTATGTTATTACTTTTTCTAAAGCTAATTCACAATGTGTACCTGCCCAGACTTGCATATACTCTGAAACAGATTGTTGCCAAGGCCTGAGGGGAATCAGAAGATACTTCTTTTCCTAGAATTTTTAAAAATACTTACAAATTGTCAAAAATTGAGATTGGTTTACAATATAATTACAGTGCTTTCCCAGATACAGAAAATGTTGCCAAAAAATCCCTTTCAAAATTGTTAATACAAATGACAGAGAAGCAGCAAGACATTACAGGAAAAAAAGTATCTTTTTTTAACATACACACATGGAGGAGGGGATCTAATATACATATGTTTTTTTCAAAATATAATCTACTCATTTCTACCCAAACTGAGGTTCAGGGTGTGCAGGAATTAGCAGCTATACAAATGTCCAAGTACTACACATCCTTCACCCATACATGGGTCACATTATACATCTTTCACACATTCTCTCTAATGTAGTTTCGTTCACTACTAGCTTTTCCAATTAATATCCTGTAAATCATTCTTGGTTTATAAGACCTATATCTACAGTAAATAGGGCCAAATCTACTGATAAACTGAGCTAGAGCCAGGGATGATGTAAACACATTTGCTCTGCCAATCCACCTTCTTGCACCTTGACCTGCCATACTCGGGTTATTCTAAGCCTGGGCCTGATCAGAGAGTTTTTTGTGCCAAATGATTAAGTAATCAGACACACACATACAACTTAATAAAAACCCCCATAATTAAAAACATTCATCAGAATTGAGTTTGGGAAAGAAAAAAATGAGAGCAAAATAACTGACAGAAACGTGGGAGAGGATGTCATTGGGGGTGATATGTAAATAAAAGGTGGATTATTTCTCTTAAAGATATTTTATACTTCACCTTTTTTTTGTGATGGGGTAGTCTAGCTTGTGTTATCCTGCAGTCGTTGTGCAACACGACAGGAGACTGATTGACTGATCGCAACTCAGCTTGTCAATGACCAGCATTATAAAGGTTGATGTATCCCCTGTGGAGGAACTGTGCAGACAGACTTGACTGATGGATTGAGTATAGCACAGTCCCACACTAGTCTGAATTGTAAAAGTTAATGCCATACTGCGCAGGGGTTCTCCTGATTGATAGGATGTTTGACTGGTTGGAGCCCAGTCCCACATGGATTGCAATTCTGGGGGTTTATGGCATGTTGAATTCCTCGACTTGACACAAAGCTGAGCTCCAGTTCACATGCTTCTCTTACATGCTAATCAAGCAGTTTAATTCATGACAGGTGAGGATTGCTGCAGTTTTCTATTTGTTAAGTAAAATGAAGAAATTATTTAATGTGACACCTAGCTTGAGGATGGTGAACAGTCTTGGAGATGATAGCCTGCTAATACTGGAAATGCAATGTCGCTGCTTTGTTCACAACAGTGCATTCTTAAAAAAATCACTCAACAGAGAGTAGTCAACCCTTTCCTCAAATCATGCTGTCTGTCTTTAAGGACTGACTCTTTCTGTTGAAGAGGGTTCTTGAGACTTCAAACCACATTGTCTCAGTATAAAACCTTTTTTTGTCATAGAATTAGGGTAGCCTAATACCATCAGCTTTGTGCCTTTCTGCCCTACTGCATTCATACCAAAATCATGTGTGAAAATAACTATGTACACACTAATCAGTTATTCTCTGAAGATCTGTTATGTTAATATAAAGAAACTCTACATTGTTTATAAATTATAACATGAAGAAAATTGCCAAAATTATCTGAAGCACAGGTTCTGTAACCAGCAAACAAATTTTGAAGCATAGGTGGCTTTGGAGTTTTGTTTGGAGTCCAAAAAATCTTGGATCCATTATGTCATAATTTATTGCTGCTGCTAGTATTATGAACGATGATGAATTCTATCTTATTGGGGCCTTTTCAATATTTTTCAGTTTAAATCTCTAGTTTTCTATTCATGCAGTCAAGAAAAAACTAGAACCTTTTTCAGTAATTTCCCTATCATCTACTGTGATTTTAATAAGAAATATATATTCACTCAGATTAGGAATAAATTTACTCATCTGTTAAAATGACAATCTATATGTCATATGCCTTTAGCACTTGGTTTTCTTACAGAAAGGAATGGAGTTTTGGGGCCCAATCAAGTGTGAGCCTTTAAA
Organism: Urocolius indicus; assembly: GCA_013401255.1. Taxonomy (NCBI): domain Eukaryota; kingdom Metazoa; phylum Chordata; class Aves; order Coliiformes; family Coliidae; genus Urocolius; species Urocolius indicus. The sequence continues at coordinate 76,323 of WBNH01011975.1, read as the reverse complement.
TACTGTGGACGTAAAAATACAGGTCCTAGAAGACTTGCACTTTTTTCCTCACAGCTAAGTCTCATGGAAAGACTCTGCACTATTTTTGCTGATGTGCATGATGTATTTTGCATTCAGATCTTTCAAAATCCCAAAACACAGAAAAATTACATGTGGCGGTACTGCCTAATATTGGCAAAGAAATAGCGCAAATCAAATACAGATATTGCATATGTATATTGTGAGTATAGCAAGATATCACCAGAATCCCTTTAAAATAAGAAAGAAAACAGTCATCAAAAGCCTTATGCAAAACAGAAAATGCAGGCTGAAATTGGAAATAAACCCTACATAGCTTTGGAGCTTACATAAAGTGCCAGTGATTTTGCCGCTGGTGGGTCCACTAAAGAGGGAACAGGAGAAAATTTACACCTGGATTTTTTTTCGACCATTCCATTATGTCCTCTTAAAAGCCAGACAAAACCCAGAAGAATGGCATGTTGGAAGCCACAACCACTCCCCCAGAGGGTAACATGCTCTGCTTGGCAAAGGAACAACAGATGCACAAGCAGTACATGGAATAGCTCTGCTGCAAAGGAGCAAAGCACCTCAGGCCATTCTGAAGAATACACGTGGGTGAGATCCTTGAGATTGCACAAAGCAGCAATGGAAACAGTTGCCTGTTACCAGAAAAGACATGCTACAGTTGGAAGGGTTATGAGAGTTAGCTGTATATCTAAGAACACAGTAAAAAGAACTAGGACCTAGTGTCAGGCTAACAATAACCTCTCCTTCCTCTGAGACAGAAAACCATGGCCAGGACCATAGGAACATGGAGGCTAGTGGGAGAAGAAGTCCTCATAGGAGGCACCAAGAGGGAAGCTCGTACCTACAGGAAGAACAAAGTGTGGTAGAAGCACCTACAACCAGGTCTGCCTCCAGTTCTGCTTTAGTGCTATTACACAAAGTCCTGTTATGCCACTATCTGGCTCATGCTATATGCGAGCACATCACATAACCTAACTACCCCTGGGATGTTTCCCATGCCAATACTTTTTGTGTGGACATTTTTAATTTGGCAGAAGCAGCTCTTTGCCATATGTAAGTATTTTCTATGCTGGAAGAATTCCTCCCTGGACAGAGGGGAAATTTCTCCCTGGCTGTCCTCTGCTACAGAGGCTTTAACTACCTTGTACAGACACATCTTAATGAAGAACCAGGCCCAAGAATTCACAGATTCATTACAGATTTATTTAGTTTTGCCTCAGTGATAGCCACTATCATTGCTTTTAAAAAAGACATAGGTCTAGCATTCACTAGGTGCCCACTCATTCATAAGAAATAGCAATTAATACTCCTTCAGAATAAAACACTAACATAACCACTGCTCGTCCCGCATCACATATGGTAGCAGAGGGCTGTACTTCCGGCATGTTGCAGTGGCATGCAAACAGGCAGGCAGGCACAGCATGTTGCCTACTCATCCATTCCAAACACAGAAGAATAAGACTTTTTGTCAGAAGGATTAGAGTATAAACATCTGGAAGTTAAACTTTTCCTTACTCAGTTAAATCCATCAGTTTTGTTTAGTTATATTCCCTTCTCAGCAGCCTCATCCAGTTGACTACCACAGCACGACTCAGCTGTTGCCTGAGCCCATGATTTTCATTCTGCTTATCACCTGCATGAAAATAACCACCCCACCTCCCAAAAAAATCCTGTAATCTCTGGGTACTGAACCCTGACACAAATAACTTCATTTAAATCGGATACAACATATTCAACCGAAGCCAGCAGGTCTCAGCTAGCAAATGGACCTACACAAAAGTAATGAGAAACCACACACTTCCTGCAGGAGAAGCTGCCAATGGCAACCTACTGGTAGCATGTACAGGTGCTATTATAGCCTCTAAGTTGCAATACATATAAGTTCAAATTACAAGACCGGTGAGTCCTTCAGATATTCTAGAACTCTTGTTATCTTTCTTCATTGTAATAAGGGGGAGATACTCATTTTTCTTTTGTCTGAATCAGAGATAGCAACTTATTTCTATAAGGGATGATCCAGAACCCCACCGATGGGGAAACTTGAAATCTGGGTTAAGAAATGCAGCTAGGATCTATTACTAGAAATTCAGACACAAGTTCTAGTAATACATGATGAGTAGAAAATTCTGATTTACCTATTCCCACTCTCACATGTGAAACACAAACAGGCAAAGATTGCATGGAGTAAAATGAACCAGGGTGCTAACATACTTGCTATTGGCATAGAAAGTTGCACATATTTCAAGTTTTGATGTGTAGGAAAGCAAAGGTTTATTTTGAAGTCATCGCTCTCCAAAACCAAATAATTACTGTCACTGACAATCATGATTTATGTAACCTCACTTGAAGGGTTTAGATGCATACATGTTTAGGAACTTCCAAGGTTTAAAAGAGAAAAATAAATACTCAAGTATTAGAGTCTCGCTTTTGCAAGACAATTATTCTGGAAGCAGTTACACCTTTATGACCAAAGGGTATCATAATAGTTTAAAGTCCTTGTACTGTTCCAGTATGCGTCATCATGAAGCACTTCTTGGACATGGAAAAGACTGTGGGCAGGTCATACATAATTTTTCTGAATACTCACAAAGGAAATGTGACAGAATCTATCAAACTGACATACAATTTCTTTGCCATGAGTCAGATACATTTTCATTACATGCTTGTATTCCATTCCTCCCACTGCTAAGAATAAAAAAAAAAAAAATCTCTATTTGTGTATGGAAATAGGCATAAGTTCCACCTTTGACTCATACCTTGCTTTCATGACTCCTTCCAGCAGAACAGTCTGAAGGTGCACACAACAAAGCCTAACTAATTGCAAAGATTCACTTTGCCATTGTAGCTCTGTTCAACACTTACCCAACTCCCATCACAATTGCCTTGCTCTTCCCTCCTACACAATAATGTTACCCCATCAAGCTTTGTTTTTGTAGCTGTGTTATCTTCTTGACTGAAAGATCTGATATAGCATCAAGAATTTTCTTGTTTCATATATTACCAGATGGTCCTGGCACAACCATAGGCCTTTTTTGTTCACTATGAAGCTATTAAATATTTGCCAATCTGGTTCTTATGCAAACTCTAGCAATTGCCAGGCGAAATTCATATATGCTTTCTCTCAGACATAGTTAGAAAAATTATATTCCTTAAATTGTGACTTAAATACAAACAAGTGGTATGGCTACCCATGAAAGTGAGAAAAGCTTGATTACTTTTGTTATCATTATGCTCTGTACAAATATGCCAATATTTAATAGATACCTATATACCCCATCAATACATTAATGATGATACTATTCTCCCCTACTCTCCCACTTTGGCCTAATACTGTATCTTTTTTTCCTGAGCATATCTTGCTACCTTTTTTGTCAGAAAGTTATTTTACTTGCAGCTGGATCCAACCAGATCTCAGCCTTTTGTTGATAAGAAGCCTGGATACCTGATTTAGAGCTGCGGATTCCATGGGGTAGGACGACATCCAAAGCCTGGGCTGCTCAAATGTCTCTGCCTGTGCTGAAGCTCACTTTCCTTTCTGCCTTGCTCCCCACCACTGCTCTTTCTAGAAGAGGAGGAATAGCTGTAATATACCTCCAGAAAGAAAACAGGTGAAATTAATGATTGCAACTAGAATTTTTGTTAATGACAGTCCCATAAATGCAAGAGGAGTATTTCAGCAACTGCTATGTAGTTGACACCCAAGACTTTGTTTCTCAAATATCAAACAAAAAGAAATTAAAAAGCTTTTATGCTTGCTGAAAAGAATAATCCAAACAATATTATATTTAGGGGAAAAAAGAAATACCTTACCACATCTTATGAGGGGGTTTATACAGCTTCTCTGAATGGCATTTGGAAAGCACACAGTTATGATCTGGGTGGGGTGTGGGTGGCCTCCCCGAAGATATTTTCCTTCTCTATTCACGTAGCTACTCTGTGATCTTCCTTCCTGTATCTTAATCACTAAACTAACATTAGAGAGTCCTCCCACTCTACCCCAATGCATCACAGGGCTGACCCTTCCAGAAAATTTACATTAGTCCTCTTCATTTTCATTTCCAATTCAATCAAGAGGGTGGGGAGATTTACACTTAAACTAGTGAAGTTGAGCTTTTAGCTAAGACATGTTTGCAAATCCGTGCCATTGGGGACTTCCATGCTGGTATTTCTTTTTTTTTTTTTTTTTTTTTTTCATTTTTTCCCAGAGGAAGTACTTGAGAGAAGGTAAGTAAGGAATAGTTGCAGTCAGTTAAGCAAGTAAACACTGAAGGAAAGTTACAAATCCTGAGAGAAGAAGAGAAGCAATTTGAGGATATGACACTTTTTTCACATCTTATTTGTAACAAAAGCAAACTTAGTGGAGATCAAAACTTACAGTCATCTGTTGGCTCTTTGATAACTGGTACAAAATTATGCTAAGTGATCCAATATAATCACTTTTGCACAGTTCTATATGACTAAAAATCACTAGTTTAGTCAGCATAAAGAGCAATCACATCAGCAATTTTACTAGAAAGATTAAGGACGGGCCAGCCTTCAACATTGAATTCCTGCTAGATACAATCCTTCTCAAAACACTGATGGGGCAGTCCAAAGCATTTGTTTCCCTAGCACCTTTCCCATACCTATCCCGCGGCTGTTTCAGACACCACACAGAAGCATAGACATCATGCCTCCAAGCTGCCTTTTGATACTATTTCTCTCTTGCATTCCTGTATTTGTCATTGGTGCTTTTTTTCTTCTTATTACTATAGACTGGCATATGTACATCTTTCAGATAGAAGAGGGAGAGTATTCAGCTGCTTAGTCCACAGAACTTCTTAAACATGACAGCTAAAAATACTAAGTCTCCACATTTTGAATCCTTGCAGAGAGGTCACTTCCATCTCCTCAAAATATCTGCCAAATTTTAAACTACTTCTACTCATCAAAAGAGTACAGTAAGTACTCAGAAGACAGTTGCCAGCAAAAAAAAAATCCATTTTGTTGAAGATCTTGAAGTTGTTTCAGTCTAAGAATTTTTAAATCCTTAAAAAGTAATACTAGGGACAAAAAAAGTTTCACTTTCACACATTATGGTTTTCTTCCGCTACTGCCTAAACACCACAAAGTACAGATTCCACATTTCACAAGTATTCTGAAATGACTACATGAAAATATTTCCTTCTAATGATAAAAAGGCACCACCGGCCTTCCTCTTTTTGTCAGAACACTTCAATGTTGTACAATCTGCCTCCATTTCACTGAAACTGAACTTCCTCTGAGAACCTAAATGATCCTAAACGGGAAGTAGAAAAGATCATGTAACATGTATTTCTAAGTTGTAAAGCCATCTGTCAGTAATAGTAGTATCTACTGAAGAAAGTTTTTTGCTGAATATTCTGGCAACCTTGCTACTGCACAGCCTGAGAACAGAGTCCTTTATAGTTGCTGTATATGTAATGAAACTATGTGGTTATTCCATAGACCTTAGCTAAACAGAAGTGCCAGTGGTGAAAGAAAATTACAGCAAATGCTTGGGGCAAATATAAAAATAATCTCTATACAACCATTTTCCTTAATATTTTTGGCAAATGGCTTTACTCAAAGACAAAGTGGTAGGAAAAGAACCTTCCATGCAATTTTATTTTTTTATATATTGGCTGAAATTGAATTAAAACAGTCACCTCAAAATCAGGACTTTGATCATTGAGTTACGCTCACAGAGTCAAGACATAGCTATGATATCATAAGACTGACAGCCATAAATTTCATAGCCTCAACAGTCTGGAGCTCAGTTATTGTAGCCTGAGAAGACACTAAAGATTTCTTGAACATCATTCATCATAAAGATGACTATCCTAGATCAATTGCTAAATAGTTTTGAAAAATAAACATGTGAATACTATAATCCATATATGGCTCATATCCTGACACAATTTTCTTCTCCTGAATTATTTGTTAACCAAACATTAACTACATACCTAAGCGAACACCAATTAGAATGACAACAAAAGAGATAAAGGAATAATAAAACAAATATTCTCAAACTAAAACATGCCAAAATATATCCAAGGCAACTATACAAGGTGCTGAACTATCCTTGTAATTCCACTCACTAAACTTCTTCACAGACAGCCTCACTAATTCCAAAGGAAGTCTGTATTTTCTGTACTTTCCTAAAAAATAGGTAGGCATTTTTTTTAACCACAGGGGTATTGAGTAATGACTACACAAAAATAGCCACTAGGACATAGGAGTACTAAAGGCAAGATATCCACAAGAACATGCTACTCTGGTAAGACTTGTATCATTTATATCAGGTTTGCATTTGACCTAAACACCTCATCTCAGCTAATATGTATAAAAAGACAAAAGTCCAGATAATTCATAACATCCTTTGTGATCTAGTATTGGAGTTATTCAGTAAAAAAAAAAACCTCTCCAGGAAGAGGGGCTCTATAGATCATACTTCCTATAAAGGCTCTTAGACTGACAATGCAGCTCTTGCAGGGCTCAGGCAGGCAGCAAAGTGTATGATTAAGCAGACACACAGCAATACCACCACAATTATTTTTTTTCCCCCAACATCATTTCTGCCATAGTCAATAACTAAAACCTGTGTTGAAATAGCTTTCTCCAGAAGTCCATTCTGCTGCAAAACCATTTTCCTCAGACAGCACTCTGAATGTCCATGAGTCCATTACAAAAAGAAAACTGGGTTCAAAGCAGTAAAATAGCAAGTATCATATCAAGAACAAGAAGATACTCTGTCCTGACTGGATTATTTATCAGTATTAAGTGCAACTACTAGTCTCAGAGATAACATTATTGAAATTCCAGCACCACATCAACAACTTGCTGCAGCTTGTCTCTTAGCACAGTTTACCACTAAGTAACTCTTATATGAAGTTCAACGTACTTTTGTATAGAATTGGAGCATTTTCACTTCGTAGACTCAGAATTTAAGGTTCCAGAAGCAAAAAATCAAAGTGTTTGGGTATCTGCAGAGAAAACAACCGTTCCTGTTTTTTACAAGACAGAAAATCATCATGAGTGGAACCCTCTGTATCACCAGTTTCACAGGTATCTGGCAGAAAGAGAATTGGTAAAGATTTTCATTGAATTCGACAGAGACATTTCTGATGCTAGTAATTCACTTCTACTCTCCACACAAGAAGCCATAATGAGCTTTCAATTCACAATTGAAACTTAAAAATTAAACTTCAGGAATTCAAACACCTTGACTTTAATTTCTCTGACAAGGGATGTTTTAGACCATTACAGATGCTCCTAAGAAGAAGCATGTCTGCAACAGCATTTCTCCTCTCAATAACCAAAGCTCTTTAAGAAATTCAATAAAAAGCAAAGGAGAATGAAAATTAAAAGTTGGGGAGAGAGCATATCCTGGAGGGGAAGCAAGAACAAAAACATGAAGGCTTATGCAGCCAGCCATCTGCAAAGCTGAAGGTTTCACAAAGAAAAAAAAAGCCTCTACTGTTCCTGAATCAATGACTTCCCATTTACAAGCTAGCTGTATAGAAAAAGATTCAAAATGGCTCTCAAGGAATTCATGCCAACCGTGAGGTCTGTTTTCTCGGCTGTCTTTTCTTCCCCTCTTTCTTTCACACTCACAAGGATGTAAGTATTTATCAGTCCTGTACCCCTGCCAGCATACACTGGAATGAGTCAAAGGGACCTGGCACTGAATCACAGGGATTTGTGTTGCTAATAAATACAGCAGTCCCCATCCATTGTTCATTAATTCTGACTGAAATCTAAACACCAAACAATAAACACTCGCCTGAACTGCTTTGGTACCCATTAGTCTGATGCATTTATTAGACAAGGCTGTATTCTTTCAAGTTTATTAACAACAGATTAGACTATCTGCAAACAAATATAAGAGTTTTATTATTTAAAGTTGTGGGCACCATACATTAACATTTTTAGAATTTGGCAATAAATGAAACCAAAGATTCCACAATATTTCACTCTAAATTCTTAGAGTGAAAAAACAAAAAACCTAGTTAGCTTTGAAGAGCTGCATAGTACCAGCCATTTGCACTTTCAAAAATCTTAGCTCAAAAGATACATATTGACACTTCTAGAGTAGCACAAAGACTAAAAATAAATTAAAAGATACAACAACAAACTGCGGAGGAACTACAGAAATTGCATGAGTTCATGACAGGTTCATACTAAATGCGAGGGATTTGGTACTTCTGTAGTATATTTTGCAGTAAAATAAATTCTTTTAAACCCTGCATTAAGTTGCAAGTGATTTTATTTACCAAATCAACATAAAAGTATTCTCGCATTGCTCAGAAAACCCATCAAATCTCAGTATTACTTTTTTTCCCTAAAGATTTTGTGTCTTGCAAACAGGTGTTTACTGGGCTGAAGCATCTGGTAACAACCAAACAATCTGTTAGTAAAGTATTTATTTGATAGTTAAACCTTTTAAACTCATTGGTACCATCATGCTCTCCGACTGTCAGGTTTTTTTGGCATCCACAGTCTTTCCTTACCACAGCTCCCTCCTTTACACTTCATTTGTGGAACCCAAATTGCAACAGAAACCAAGAGACATGCTGTTTTGTAATAAGACTGGCATTTGTTCTTGCACTAGGAGTGATAGGCCAACATCTCTTGCTATTATTCGTGAGCTGGGCTTCAGTGGGGTCTGCTGGGTAACTCAGAGCATTAAATTCCCCAGGAAATGAGACAGCAGGGATACTGCCACAAATATTGTCAAGGTCCTTTAACTCTTAACTTTGGGCCAGTCTTGTTCAACATTTTCATCAATGACCTGGATGAGGGGACAGAGTGTACCCTCAGCAAGTTCCCTGATGACACCAACTGTGAGGACTGGCTCATTCACCAGAAGGCTGTGCTGCCATTCAGCAGGATCTTGACCAGCTTGAGAGTTGGGCAGAGAGAAACTTCATGAGGTTCAACAAGGACAAGTGCAGAGTCCTGCATCTGGGTGCACCAGTAAAGACTGTGAATTGACCTGCTAGAGAGCAGCTCTGCAGAGAGAGACCTGGGAGTCCTGATTGATAATAAACTGAACATGAGCCAGGAATGTGCTCTTGTGACCAAGAAGGCCAATGCCATTCTGGGATGCATCAAGAAAAGTGCATCCAGCAGGTCGAGGGAGGTTCTGCTGTCCCTCTACTCTGCCCTGGTGAGGCCTCATCTGGAATACTGTGTCCAGTTCTGTGCTCCCCAACTCAAGAGGGACAAGAGAATTTCTGGAGAGAGTCCAATGCAGAGCCACCAAGATGATCAGGCAATTGGAATGTCTCTCATATGAGGAAAGGCTGCAAGAACTGAGGCTGTTTAGTCTAGAAAAGATGAGATTGAGGGGAGATCTTATTAACATTTACAAATATCTAAATGGTGAGTGTCAGGAGGTTGGGGCATCCCTTTTTTCGATGGTATCTAGCAACAGGACAAGGGGTAATGGGATAAAGATGGCATACAAAAAGTTCCATTTAAAGATAAGAAAAAAAGTATTTTACCGTGAGGATGAGGGAGCCCTGGCACAGGCTGCACAGGGAAGGTATGGAGTCTCTTTCCTTGGAGGTCTTCAAGACCCGCCTGGACACATTCCTATGCGACCTGATCTAGGTGGACCTTCCTCTGCAGGAGGGTTGGACTAGATGATCTCTAAAAGTCCCTTCCAACCCCTGCTATTCTATGATTCTATAATTCAGGTTCAACCTTACCCTATACACCTGTTACAGGTCTATACAAGTAGTTTGTGAGTGGGCAAATGGGTGACAGGCAACACCCAGAGAGTGGTGGCAAACAGTTCCTTTTCAAACTGGTAACTTATCACAAGTGAGGTCCCCCACATATAATATTGGCCCCAATGCTATTTAATATCTTAAGTGATCTAGATGATACGATTAAGTGTAAAGTAATAATTTTGCTGATGATACCAAACTGAGTGTGGAAGCAGACACTATGGGAGAGCCACGCTGCAGAAAGACTTGGATAGGCTGAAAGAGAACCTTATGAAGTTCAACAAGGACAAGTGTAAGGTGTTGCACATTGGCAAACATAATCCAGGAGTACAGCACAGGCTGGGATTTACCCTGCTGAGGAGCAACTCTGGAAAACGACCTGAGGGTCATGGTGGATAACAAGCTCAGTATGAGTGCATTGTGTGCTGCTGTAGCACAGAAAGACAATAGAATAGTTGCACAACATGGGCATTACTAGTAGAGACAAAGAAGTCATTATCCAGTTCTACTTGGAGCTTGTTGGGCCACATCTGGAACACTCAGTTTTGGTCCCTGCTATGCAAAAAACATGTGAACAGTCTACAGAGTGTATAGAGAAGGGCCACAAAGATGATCAAAGATCTGGGAAGCCTGACATATGAAGAAAGGCTGAGAGAAATGGGTTTGTTCAGCCTTAAGAAAGAAGGCTTAGGAGGGACCTTATCACCATATTTCAAAGATGCCTATAAAGAAGATGGAGACTCCCTTTTTACAAGGAGTTACATTGAAAAGACAAGGTGTAACGGATACAGTTTACTCCTGGGTAGATCGTGATTGGATGCAAGAGGAAAATTTTTCAGTGAGAGCAATCAGTCATTGGAATAATCTCACCAGGGAAGTGGTGGATTCCCCAACATTGGACACTTTTAAGATTTGACTGGATAGGGTGCTGAGACATGTTGTCTAGACCATGTTTTTAACAAGAAAGTTTAGTCCAGGTGATGCTTGAGATCCCTCAAACTTAGTTTTGTATGATTCTATGATGATTCTCGAAACAATGTACAACAAACTAAAGAAGCTTTGACTAGGATATAAGTGGTCAGTGCAGAAAAAATACAGGTATATATTCAACAATTTTTACACTCTGTTCAGGACTCCCAACAATAATACAGGATTATATGCTTTAATCTCCTGCCAGAAATAAAAACCAGATTTTTATCTATTCCTACTTTAATCGATAGATCAATAGGATATGTCAATATGCTTTTTGCTTCTGTCATGTTGAATTTTAGTTGTTTAGTTCTCTTAAGACATTAAAAAATCTTTGAGTTTAGATGACAATAAATTTAAGTGCATCACTATTACTTAGATGTATGACAACAGTAAATTATGCTCCCTGTTTTCTCATATGCATTTTAACCCAATCAAGGATCAAACTAATGACAGCTCAAAGGGATTAAAACACAGCCTTCTTTCTTTGATATATTGCACTCAAATACTAATTTCTGCCTCAAGGGAAATATGATTCATAACCATTAGCTACCAATATTTTAAAAAATACATACTATTAGAATTTGCATCCTAAAAGTTTTCAAAACTGGCAAAATTACAGTCTACTAATATCTACGCATCCTGGCAGATTGGACTCCAAAAATTCAATTGCAGTGATATTTCCATGACAACTATACATGAAGTGCTGAGGCAACTGTGGGAGATGAGGGTTCAGACTCAGCTCTGAGTTAGACCCCAGAATTGCAAATCTGCATCAACACTCTCCATATTTGAGAATATTTGACTAGTACCTCATCCAAGTTTTCAATAGTACAATTATATATCATTTATCCTTTTTTTTTACCCAGGATAGCAATTTTCTTTTCTGTGATGATTGCCATTGTACAGTTGTTTGCATTGAGCAGTCTCTAACACCTGAGTCTTAGGTTACTTAAGTTAATATAAAGCTCAATAATTAGTAATTTTTAAATAAGTCATTGTTTTCCAATAACAGAAATCTCATGCTTCTAACAGAAAATTTAATTTCTCATAGCAGTATTTTGTTACTAGTTTTATCAGAAATTTCTGAATACTCTAATAAATAACCCTCAACAATAGTGATGAAACATTTGTTCCACAGATCAAATAGTCAAGTACACAGTTTTTCATTTAATAGACTGTTTCAAGCATTATTTCAATGTGCTATGTCATAACTATATTACAATGCCCGTTATTTGACCATAAACACATTCAAGAGAAAAAGTTATGTTGATCTTATAAAGGCCCATTAATAGATTCAAATCTTTGAATTTACAGAATCATTTCTGTTGGAAAAGACCTTTGATATCATCAGTTCCAACCATTAACTTAGTACTGTGACATTCACCACTAAACCATGAGTTGCATGAGAAAATAATCTAATAATCATCTCATGTTTTCACTGTCACGTGAAAGGAAAACTGCTAAAGTTCACCATACCTCAATTAAATGTATCCAAATAGTTAAAAATCTAGTTTTAAAATTTCGTCACTCTCACTGATTTCAATGGAAATATTCTTGCTACTTTTTCCTGTATAATTTCAACATATTTATGTCCTGTAAGCCAAGCCACTCATAGAATTATCAGTCTTAGTTTCTCCACAAGTTAGGTAAAACTCAAGCGCACAGCAAAATTCCCCAAAGAGAATTCAGAAATCCTACAGAATACCTCAGGCAGTGGTAAAATACCTTCCATACTGCCACAATCAGTTTTTCATATTTATACATTAGAAAATGCAGGAAAATAATACCAAGTCATTGCACTGGATTTCAAACAACTTACCTGGAAACAAGTCATCTTGCTACTGTAAAACTCAGCAAAAGCCACTGTCATACATAACACATTCTTGAAGATATTCATAGCTTTGAGTAATATGACATCATGTATTGCTGGTTGCCCTCATTCTCCTTTGGACTGATCAATACGATTGTTCAAATGGAACTATGCATTTCTTCCAACTTCACACAAAATAACCTAGGTCTGTTAAGTCACCTTACCAAGAACATCCAGAAGGTTGGCTAACTGCCAGTCTCTAAAAGGCTTTCTGACCAATGCCATACAGTAAACAGAAGGCATTTCCAAAACCAAAGCATTCTTTAATACTAGATTTGGTCCTAGACAGTTTGTGTACATTTAGTTGGGAAAAAAAAAATACTATCTCTAACTGTTAGGGAAAAAATAATCTAACTTCTTCAGACAATGCACAGTACTTTTCCGTACACTAGTGTCTCTAGAAAAACAGTCCCACTGGCTTGAAGAACAGTGTCTTGAAAAATTCACCTGCTAAAGTTCCTTTGTTCAGCTGTCTTTCAGGATCTGTTACAAGGTCAAGAGAAAACTATATTAAGCCAAGCAACTCCGCAGGTTTTTCCCAGGAGTTTCCAAACCAGGTATCTTGTCTTGAACTAGCTTTCTTTTCACTGCTACTACATGTAAACCTACAGCCACCTCTTGGTTCACAACACTACCATTTGGAAAGGAAGGAGGATCAATAACCAAGTGAGTATGTGAATACCGTATCATTAATTATGGCAAAATACTTATGAGAAAACAGTTGCAAACCTTGCAAACCATTATGATCGGGTATGGAGTCAGGTTACAAATGAAGGGTTTTAATTGCTCAGGAAACCCAGATGACTTGATCCTAACAGCAGTTTGGTTGAATGTTATTATTGGTACTGTATTAGTCACACTGATCTAGAAATAGTGCAAGGTGGAAATTAAATACGCCTACTCAAGAGTATCCTGCTACTACTAAGTCAAAAAGTTTGGGGTTTTTTTTAAATGCATTTCTGTCACATAAGACACAGGTACACCTTATTTAGTATTCCTGAGGTGTGCTTTCATTCTAGGGGTCAACAGCCACAAACCTAAAAGCAAGACAGCTAAAGTTATCATTGTTGTCTTGTTTTGGGCTAGCATTATGAAACTATATACACATATATTTTCCTCCTCTTTTCTAAATCCTTACTTAGCTTGTTGTCTACTTACAGGTGTGCTTTAACTTTCCTCCTAACAAAGCAGTGAAGACTTCAGATTAGCTTTGAATAAGAGGTTTCTAACAGCCCTCTCTGTAATACGTGAGATACATAGAAGCGTAATCTATGTTAAGCTTAAGACAGTTCTACAAAGTAGAATAATTCACACTCCCATATGGCTTTAAGGAGTGATTTTTATATTTTTTCTCCCATGCAGGTCAATTTGGCATGCACACAATTAATTTTGAAAGAGGCTAACACTGCTAATGAAGGATTTTCCAAATAGCACAAAGGAAGCATTTAATTACATTTGGGCCTGTTGAGCCCAAAGTCTAGTAAAACAAGTCAAAAGTGAGTTGAGAATAATAAAACAGCATCTGTGTTTCACTCTGATTCCCCGAGTGACATGGGGAATTTGCATAACATTTTAATGTAGAGCAAAACTGCAACTCTTGAGCTTAAGTTCTTTCAGGAACACACTAATGAGACAAACACCTTACAGCTAACTCTACTAATGATCCTATGTAAAAATTTAAATAGGGGTAGGATTAGACAGGAAATTCCTCTTCCGCATGGTGAATTAAGAAGATCTAAAAAAAATATGCAGTGCCAGCAGAGGCATTGAAGTTGCAGCCCAGATTTAAGAAATAATGAGCTTATTATGTCACTAAGATAGGTACTGTGGTGATTCCGTCTGTGTTATAAATGCTAACTTAGGCTCTTATCTCCAGGTACATTTCATATGCCACTTGGTTCATATTTACATGTCTCTTAAGGTTGTATTTCCCCACATGTTCCTTTTCTCAGCCTAATATATTAATACCTGCAACTTCAAAGTTCCTCCATTTACTAAACCCAGCAAATGTGCAACAAGCCTCCAATGTGTCTCACACAGTCATTCATTTTCAACCTACCCAGCAGAATCTTGTGATCAGGAAAAGATATTTACATCATCCATTTCTCTTGGTAGCTGGTGAGAGGTAATACATTTAACTGAGTTATTTGGGGATCTGCTCACAAAATGGTCCCAGGTTTTGCATACTGAGACCATTTAGCATTTTGTAGAAATCATTTCTCAAATTAAGTAACATGTAATTTTTTTCTACTTACTTTCAGTTCAACAGGATGGTATTATTTTTAATTCGTATCTTTCAAAATCTTTCCCAGAATCACAAACTGGGGCACACTTGAATTACATCAAGTCCATTTTATTTGGGACATTCTTGTTCAAAAGAGGATTTGAAGGTCATCATTCCAAATCGGTCTTGGTGTACACCTCTCTGAAGAATTTGATGATTTGGTAGGTTTAACACCTATCATGAGTATTTGAAATCATGAGTATATGAAAATGCAATTAAATAGGCATTGATGGCCTGTCATACATTTACAGCATAACCAGATCACAATTGACTTGATAGCTTAACTTAGGGGTCTGCATTTCTTGTGCAGCCAGTGGAGAAAGATTCCTCGAAAAGATGAGTGAACCTGTTTTGTATGTTTTGTATGTTTAAAGGTAGACTGCTAATTCCCTATTACTTCACCAACTCTCTTTTTAAGAACAGATTTTTAGCTCATTATCTTTTATCTGTCCACTGTTCTTTTTCCAGTGCTCGTCTCATTATTTCATATCGTCTTAAGTGTCAGCATCCTCAAGCTCAATAAATGGCTCTTTTGCTATCTGCAATGATCTGTCCACTTTCTCCTACAACATTCCTGTGAGGAATTCCTCAGGCATAATAGCTTAACTGTCAACCCTATGCTCCAGGTCACAGATGCTCTATAAATTCTTGCAACAAAATATGATCCATTGCTGTTCACTTATCTTTTTCTCCAAATTTTGGGCACCATCTTTCACAGGTTATCAGAGCTGGCACAGTTCCATGGGCTGTTCTGCACACTGTAACTGAATTTTACATGCCTTTCTCAGGTAACAGTACTTTTGCATCACTACTATTATACATTTTCTGTAAAGTTTTGGCACATTTATCTTGCTTTTTCTAGGTTTAAAACTTTGAATGTTCACTAGGAAGCTCAGAAAAGTTATGTTCCAAAATACAATCTTGCCTTCTATCGGACACTCAATTAACCTCCTAAACTTGAAGAATTGTCTTTACATCCTGAAATTATTTAACCATTTGGAATAACTTCACTTTTTGTGCTGTCATTATACTTCAGAATACTTCACTACTAGGACAGTGTTTGGGTTGGTCCCCTTTACCTAAAGTTCACTGAAAACTGTTCAGATATTGCTACAGAACTGACTATTGGTCGGCGACCACTACTACTTGAAATACAGACTGAAGCATGTCTTGTTCATTTGCCATCTATATAACCAAACAGTTACATTGGTGGTAAGCAAGTTAACTGTTCAGTTTTTCCCAGAATTTTCTTTGGCCATTGCATTTTCACCATTGTGTATTTGTTCAGTAATCACTCAAAGCTCTTGAGAAGACCCTCTCCACCATCTGTGCTCTGCAATCATTGCTGCTATTTAGTATGGTGACTTGCAGAAGGCAGCAGCTGCTCTCTGCTAGAGTCTCTTACTAGCTCTGCCCACTGAATTTCTTTCAGATAACCCCTTTCAACACCTTTGCTCTTTAAAAGAACCACAGTCACGTTCAGTATTCAAATTAAACCAGACTAGATACCTGTAGTGGTAAAGAAAAGCAATGAAAGATAGTAAAGACTCTTTTTAAAGCTGTTTTTGTAATATAATATTGCCACTACTGATCTCTTCAAGAAAATATCATTTCATACAATTAGATTTTCAAACACAGAGATCACAGGATGCATCAAGAGTGTAGCCAGCAGGTCAAGGGAAGTTCTTCTCCCTCTCTACTCTGGCCTGGTGAAGCCTCATCTGGAGTCCTGTGTCCAGTTCTGGGCTCCTCAGCTCAAGAGGGACAAGGAACTCCTGGAGAGAGTCCAGTGCAGGGCCACCAAGATGATCAGGGGACTGAAGCATTTTCCTTATGAGGAAAGGCTGCAGGAACTGGGGCTGTTTAGTCTAGAGAAGAGGAGACTGATGAGAGATCTTATTAACATTTACAAATATCTAAATGGTGAATGTCAGGAGTTTGGGGCATCCCTTTTTTCTATTGTAGCTAGCAACAGGACAAGGGGTAATGGGATGAAGCTGAAACACAAAAAAAACCACTTCCACTTAAGTATAAGAAAAAACTATTTTACTGTGAGGGTGATGGAGCCCTGGCACAGGCTGCCCAGGGAGATTGTGGAGTCTCCTTCCTTGGAGGTCTTCAAGACCCGTCTGGACATGTTACTATGAGACCTAATCTAGATGGACCTTCCTCTGCAGGGGGGTTGGACTAGATGATCTCTAAAGGTCCCTTCCAACCCTACAATTCTATGATTCCATGATCTACAATCTTTACAACAGCCAGCTGCAATGGCACAAAGTGTGCCTCAAAATGGCTCAAAAGCAGCAGCAAAAAGTTTCAAGGCCTTAGTTGCAAGTCCTAAATATCTTATTTCTATACTTACTGAAGTTAGTTTCAAGATGTGAGATTGCTCTAGATCTGTATAAAACACAAATAAAGATATTACTCTCATTGTAGATTATTTTCCCAAAATACCAGACTCTCACTGTAGGATTATTTGGAGGAAGAGTTAATCAAGTTGTTCAAGTTATCAAAGTCTTTAACAGAGCTGCCCAGAACTTGATTTATTGAGAGGCAAGGAATAAAAGAAAGACTTTTGCTCAGATCTAAACACTAGGAAAAGGGGAGTCGTTTTGGTAAGTCTGACATTTGAAGTTGTTTCTGTTCACCAACCAACTCCAGCTACTGAATATTTTCACTATAGGGTCAATACAACTGATTGCAGGAGGATGAACTCAACCAAAAGCAAGGGGCAAAACCAAAAGCAAGGGGGAGTTCCCGCTCCACAGGAACTGATGTGTGCATTCATATTTAACAATTCCAGCTACACTTAGATACTGTGCTATACGAGCAAATCCACAAAGGACCAGGACAGTGAACCATGTTAGTACAGATTTCATTTTAGAATGGAAGTTTTTGTCATTCACTTTTTTTCTACCTGTAAAAAAAGTCAGGGTAATAGCACAAGATGCTACCTCAGTCTGGAATGGAAAAAAGGAAAACTTGGAATTTTGCTCAGTAGTGATCTGTAATTTATATCGTCTCCCTCTAGGTCTAGTACTCTGACTAATACTCAAAAAATATACAGTTCAATAAAAAAAATGGAAGTCAAGGCTGTATCACAAACTGTATCTCACAAGATATCGAGCTTCAGACTTCTGTATTTCAATTAATCACAATCCATCACATCACATATACAGAAAAAGTACTTCAGGCTCTATATCAGTCATCATAATTAATTTAAAGAATTAGAGTCATGACAAGCAATATAGTTAGAAGAGGTAGGCTTAAAAAGACTTAGAGGGGAAGATTGTTGGGATTGGAAGTTTTTTCTGGACTTTTTTTTAACAATGTCATCTTCCAGTGACTTTTCTGTTTCATCCTATTCCATCTCAGACTCAGAGGTTACACATTTTGCTTCAAAGAATTTCTTGGCACACTCATAGTCATAAAACAAATATTCTGTAACTTCCAAGATCAAACATACTTTGGCGGGATGCAAAATAGCTACCTCTGCTCTAGTTTGGGCAGACACACTTGTATTGAATTTTTGCTCTGCACCTGAGTAACACATGATATATCATCAAATACGCAGGTCTTCATTTTGCTTGCCTTTAAAAGAGATTTCTTGTCCTCCCTGACATCCAGAATCACTATCTATTTGAACATGCTTTTCCAAAATTAATCAAAAATGTCACAGGATCCATAAGAACCTTTTGTACTTCTCAAACTCTAAGATGGCTGTATCTTAATATTGTAAACGTTGCTTTTGATACAAAGTCTGCTCTAACAGCCAAGGACTGTCTGCTAAGGATTATGTTCCAAAATACTGTTGTTTTTGAAGGAAGGACTTATTTTGGAAGACTCTTTTAGGGCTAGGAAAGAACAACATTTGCTGATTTGTGGTATGGGATGAGGGGACAGAAATAACACCAGTATAAGAAAAAAAGATATAAGAAAAGCCCATATACTTTAAATACAAACATTCCCTCTCATTTTCTCCATAAAAACTGCACAGGAATTCGGGAGAGAAAAGTAGTTAGAAGCTTTATTATTAGGCAAAAAAGACTGAAGAAAAAACAAGCAAAATACATAGGGTTTTCAGCAATTAAAGCCATTCATATCCAAAGAGTCCTTACAGACATGCTTACATTTAAGCCTGCATGTAAGTAGGCTTCAAGAAGAAACAGCAAGAATAGTAGAATAATTCCTGAAGGACTGCATTCTCTGCTCTCGAGGCTGAAGAAGGAAGAGAGATAAACTGGACTTCTAAGCCACTCTGCCTTATCATTTTTTCTCTACTGTCACCTAGGTCTGGACCAAGAGGTAAATGCAGTCCCTGGATAACATAGCCACAGAGCACTCCTCCTGCTCTCAATCTTCCTTCCTTCCTTCCAGTCATGCAAGGATAGACGTCCCAAGTTCCCTTCCTTCTCTCATTAAAGCAGCTTCCCAGCTGCTTTGCGCTACGTAGATCAAAGCTACTATAGCAAAGGCTAAGCATTGTAATGATTTTCATGGTTACGGCCATTCCTCATTCATACATTGCTCAGTAATGCAGGATGGGCTGCGTCAAGCATATATGTGATGGTACTCCAGAGATGGCACGTACAGAAGAAGGAGGCTGTACACCAACCTGCAAAACTACTTTGAAACACTTACCTTTAACATCTTAAACTGAAACCATGAATACGTTTGACTTCAATAGAAGGAATCGTGGGGGAGAGGAGATATAACCAATGCATATAACTAGCCAAGCTGTTCAAAAATTTCTAGCAGAACACTGTGCTTTGGTACACATAATATGTACACATACTGCAGTATCAGTAACTCCTCTGAGCCTTTCAACAGGAATCAAATAAACTGAGATATCTCCTCTAATAGCTGCCAAATTCCTCAAATCTTCTGGTTACATGCGTGGTGTGTTCCCAAATTCTCAAAATGAGGTAGGGTCTTAAAATTATGACAGAATGTATATAGGTCTTTCTGTTTTGCTTTTTTTTGATACACATGCAAATTACCAATTAAAATTGCCAATATTTAAGGCAATAAGTCTGAATACATATTATTACAGTAGCTTAATCTTTGAAAAGTAAAAATATTTCAACTTTGTAAATTGAAACCAGAAGCATCAAAGCTAAACATTTTTAATGAAGTGCTTTATATTTACATGCACAGATGTGTGTGTGTATACATAGGCAGACACACATCTCCACTAGTTCTTCCGAAATATAAATTCAGAATTTTCTTCTATAGGAAACAATGACTTCGAAGAGACATATTTTTCAAGTTTCCAAGCTATGACAAATCTCAAAGACTGGTTCCCAGCATGGTTCCTGCATGCCACAGAAAAAAAAAAACAAAAACAAAACAGTAGAAAATTAGCAAGTTAGTAGTCAATGTAGGGTTCGAAAAACACACAGCAAATGAGTCATAGACCAGGTTTGGGAAAAAAAAAAAAAAAAAAAAACCACAAAAACAAACAAAAGCCAGAAAACATAATATAGAATTCAGTAAGCACTGATGTTCTTGATGATATAGAAATTAAGGAATTTGTAGGCAAAAAGTATGGGCTAACCATTTCAATATTTTGTAACTTGTTGCAAAGCAAAGCATTCAAATGTTCTCTAATTACTGTTTGTGAGCAAGAATAAAGACTCAGAGGAAGAAAACAGACCAATACTATACTAACACTTTATTCCCTGGTTTCTAGCACTTTCCAATGTAATTCAAAATTATGTAACTATAACATGACTTCCTCTATACATATATCAAGACAACAAAGTGTAATTTGATAGATTATAAACCCAATTTTAAATCTGGAAAATTTATATACAAAGGTGAAGAAAATTACTTAATGTCAGAGTTCTAAACAAACAAGAGAAAAAAAACATCAAATTCTCCCAACATGGGGGATTCTAAATGGGTTTTAATGCTTTGACACTTATCACAGAAATGTTAAAATGTCATTTCCCCCCAATTTACTTCCCCGACTTATTCACTTCTCCCTTACTTCTACATTGTACTAATAAATATGCGTTACAGGTCAGAAGTATCTCAGGGATTGACAAAGGGAATGTTAACAACTTTAGTAATAATCAGACAGCATTAGATGAAATGCCTATCTGCTTTCCATGTGAAAATATTACCACCTTTATTATTGTATTATTTATTAGTATTGTATCTACAGAGGATGAAAGATACAAGAATGTTGTTTGTTTGATGCAAGATGCAAGAGGGAATATAAGAATGGTGGTTGTCTGTTGAAGAATGGGGTGTTGGTTAATGAGAGCATATAAGAATGTATATGGGTTGTTAAGATGGTTTTGTCTGAGCATGACATAAATGGTATGGAATAAGGGGTGGAGATTGTAGTGGGTCTGGGATGGTAGTGATTTTCCACAGTAGCTCTTGCAGTGCTGTGCTTGTTGTTGATATCAATATTATGACTACCACTCGCATAACATCAAGGCTGTCCCTCCAGCATTCCTTCCCCCACCTTCACCAACAGCGGTGGGTGGGCACGATCCTGGGAGGGACCATGGCTGGGACAGCTGACCCAGGCTGACCAAGGAGATATTCCATACCATATGACGTCAGCTCAGTAATATAAACTGGGGGAGAGGAGCAGGAGGGGGAGGCAAGATTCATTCTGGGCCTTCCAAAAGCAACCGTCACGCGTACTGAAGCCCTACTTCTCGGGAGGTGGCCGGACATCGCTGCTGATGGGAAGTAGAGAGTAACAGCTTTATCTGCTTCGCTTTGCTTCTCGTGCGTGCGGCTTTGCTATTTCTATATTAAACTGCTTTTATCTTAACCCACGAGACATTCATCTTATTTTTTCCCCTTCTCTGCCTTGCTGGGGAGGTGGGTGATCAAGTGGCGTGGTGGGTGCCTGGCACCTAGCCAGGGTCAAACCACCACAGAAACAAAGACCAAGGAGGGCCTGCGCTATGGGACATCTTGAGTAGCCTGCAACTCAAATAGAACAGACACAACAGAAAAGAGAGACAGACAACATT
Organism: Urocolius indicus; assembly: GCA_013401255.1. Classification (NCBI taxonomy): domain Eukaryota; kingdom Metazoa; phylum Chordata; class Aves; order Coliiformes; family Coliidae; genus Urocolius; species Urocolius indicus. Next base: position 54,435 of record WBNH01011975.1, on the reverse strand, counting down.
GCTCATCCTGTCAGCAGCTTACAGCACCTCAGGATCACAGTCTTACCTTTTCTGCAGAAGATAAGCAATGCCTTACCCATGCAGAGAAATGCCGTTTTCCTATTTATTCTATCTAACCACTGTTTTGCACAGAAAGCCTCTGAAAGCCCACAGCCACACAGCTGTTCACCTTCAGCCTCTGCCAGCTCATCTTCATTGCTATCATTCACGTGTATCAGAGCAATACCCTTCATAGTTTTTGGTGTGGGACAATGACCCAGACTACTCTGTCTCTCCTGCAGTCTACATTTCCTCATAGCCTCAGATTTTCCAGGAGCTAGTGAAGCTCTGATGAGGCAACTGGCATTTAGATAACAGAATATTGAAAAGGTCAGGGTTGTATGGCACAATACAGCCATTCATGGGGCACACCAGCTACTGAAATGCCATTCCTTCTCTCCAATGACAAAGGCTGCAGACCACAACAGAAATAAATCAGTATAAATCACACACTTTCAAGTAGAAGACTGATTTCCTTCATAAAAAATGAGGTAGGAAAACCCATCACATTCTCTCAAATGTGGCTTCTTCAGCTGCTAACGTTCAGTTTCTAACCCCTGTGCTTTGCAAGCCAATAACTTCTTGCCATCTGTACTGGAGACTGATTTTGTTCCCTACTCTCCATTTCACAGGCAGGAGTATCTACTCACATCTGCTAGCACAGCTGATGTTCAGCAGCACTCAGGCAGCCCTGGAGTACCCATGCTACCTTGCTACAAACCTCAGCCTAGTTTCTCCTGTTTAAGCTCTCCAAGCGGGCAGTGGCATCAACATAACCTCTTTCCTAGACCAACTTAAAAACATAAAATCCCATGAGATCTTCTGGCAGAAAAACAAGAACACTATTCATTTTCTACAAACCTCAACCAAGATGCTTCATAGGCAGGGCTAAATCTGCTAATAGTGTTAACTTTACAGACTTTACAAATTTCCTGCTTTTGAAGCACAAGACTCTTCTCCATTTAGAAATGTGAGCGGTGAAGGAGGATCATCACTTTCAGTAAGAATTGCTGATTAACAAAACAGCCTTATTTTCCGAACTACACTACTGGTAAAGGCCAAAAGGTCTCCTGACTACACAACGCTGGGGTCAGCCTACAAATAGTCCTTTCAGGCAAAACTGAAAAATCTTTAAATTCCTTCACCTGAACCTGCCTTAACAAGAAAGAGAAATCATTTGCAGATGAGACTGAAGGTAGTTGATAAAATGGGAGGGCTCTGCTTGGCTAATTAAGGCATGAAGTACGATGCTCATATCACCATCAATCTGGCCACATCTCAATCTCTTGCTGCAACCACAACAGAAATTCTATGATTCATAGACATCCCTATAAAGTTCTGTACCATTTCTTTGTCACTTCCATAAAACACCTAAAACTTGACATCAAAATACTTTGGCACACTGTTCTGTAATTCCTCTGCAGTCAAATAACATTCAAGCTAGACCACCAAGGGTGGAAAGTAAGTCTTACTAGACTTAGAGTTTAAACCAGCACACACTTTGGACCCAATATCTTTTTGTTCAATTCATTGGGTTCTCATATGCAACTGTGAAGGATACTATGAGACAAGACTGCTAGCATTTCCAGAAACAAAGCCAATATGGAGAAAAAGATTTTCCCAACAAAATTTGATGACAAGATATCATTCCATTCCTCCTGCTCCAGAACTGCTCTTATGACATGTGTATAAGAAATAGGATTGCCAGTTCTTCATAGCTTCTTCTATTGTTTTGCACATATGAAAAGGAGGAAAACAACCTAGAGATCAGGTCTTTGACCTTTTTTCATTTTTACAAGTCAGGGGACTTGCCAACGTAATGATTTCACAGGCTCCAAACTTTTAGCTAATACATTTCCAGGAAGCAGTGCTGTTTGAAAATTGTTTCTAGGATAGTAGCCTCAATAAAAATTCCTGGTTTATCACATCAGCATTGTTAAAGGTATAATCCTTTAACCTCAACAAAATATCACTCTCAAAAGGTTTCAAGATTTTTATTGTTCTCCTTTGCTTGGCACTTGTTGGACTGCACCTGGAATATTGCATCCAGTTTTGTTAATCTCAGTGCTAAAAGGATGTTGATAAACTTGAACAAATTCAGCAGAGGACCATCAAGATGGTGAAGGGGCTGAAAAACATAACAGACTTACCAAGTTTGATGGAAATAGGCTTGTTTAGCCTAGAAAATAAAAGGCTATGAGGGAAGCTACTGGCACCTTATCTATATGTAAGAGGACGTTACAGTAAAGACAGAGACAGGCTCTTTACAGCAGTGCAAGGCAAAAGGACAAGAGACCATGCTCACAAACTCAGCCAGGAGAGGTTCCAAACTAGATTATTGGGGAAAAAAAAAAAAACATTATGAAACTAATCAAACGCTAGAGTATATTGTCCAGGGAGGCTGTGAAAATTTTGTGCTTAAAGGATTTCAAGATTCAACTAACAAGAGGCTGGGCTGAACATCCTCCTAAAATGACAGATTATGAACCTACACTACCTGCTAATTTTCACCCTTCATCAGTATCCTGATCCTAAAGTGCTTCACAAGCAATACCACTGATCTTAACAAGTGTCCCCAGTCAGTGTGGTTTCTGGCTGAATACTGAGTCAACAGAATTGAGATGAGACCTAGAAATAGTCAGAGCTTAAGCAGGAATCATTCCACCCGCATTGGTTTTTGAAAACAAGTGAAGGGTATTACCTTCCAATAGAAATTTCTAATGGAAGCTTAGGAAATCATCAAAACTGGATTTTGCCAAGTTACGTGACAAGATAGCTATACAGATAAATTCTGTCAACTATCTTTCTTACACTGTTCAGCATGTGTCGCTTCGAGCTCTCACAAAATTGACTGAGAAATAGATTTCTATAGACACAAAATTACAACTGGCCATCAGACACCTTGATGCAGACCATTAACTTGGGTGAGAAATCCCTTCTGGTTTATTGGATTTTGTAATCAAGGTTTGGTGCTCCTGTGAACAAAACCCACAGAACTAAAACATACCATGCATTTTTATTTAATTCTGCATAGAAGTTATTAGGATAAGAATGAAATTCTGCAAAGAATCAAAACTGCAGTGTGATCGTTACTGCTCGAGTTCCTCTCTAAGCATGTACTGAAGCAAGAAACTAAAAAGCTTCAGGTTGCTTTTGCTTTCTTTCATTAAATCTCCTTCTAAATATCTCTCAAATTTAAACTATTAACACACAACCATTAAAAGACAGTCACAGCATAAGAGAGATAATTGGGGCTGACATTTTCACAGTTGAGCATATTTGGAGCTCAGTTGTCCATCCTGTGGGTAGACTTATAGTTTCCAGTAATGCATAGCACTTTCCAGTCTCAAGAAAGCTTTAAGAAGATTGCAGTGTACTTGCCGTCTGTGAAAAATTTTACCAAGTTGTTGACGTTCTTCAGTACCAAGACACAAAAGTAAGATTACATTTTTTGTTAAATGCAGAATGATAGCCAGTTTAGACTTCTGGCTGTATTAGGTATACACTTTTTTCATTAGACCTTTTATACAATTTCTTTTCCTTAAAAAAAAAGTCTGAAGATTGTTTCAGGGTAATATTTTACGTATGTCACAGTTTCATAGATGAAGAATGTGCTTTTGTTCTCATAGTCAAGTTTATATTTCATTTACAACTCAGTTCAACATGATGTTTATTTATTTGTTTCCCCATTTCATGTCCACACTGAGATGACTTTGTAAAACAGACCTGAAAAATCTCTCCTCACGCTTAACCTTCCTCCAGTTGCAAACTGCATAAAAACCTTCTAAATAAAGCTAGTGCTAAATCAGTAGAAGCATCCATGACTGATTAGAATGCTTTTCATTTCTCTTGGCTTATGTGAATAGTAAAATAAAGAAAAAAAAAAAAACCAGAGAAGATAACTGTGCTCTGTTAAAAGCGACTCCCTTAGCATAATAATTGCCTAGCAAGGTTGAACATCACAGAAGGCAAACTCTCTAACATTCAGTAATTATGTTCCCATTTATTTATAATAATTATGCTCTGACATATGTTCAAGTTGTTTAGAAATACTCCTATTCCCCATGGCTTCATCTATATTTAAAATGCAGTATCCCATACTATTTTCCTGGTGTTATGGCAACAAGCAATACAATATTTAGAGAGCTATCAAGTTCTGACAAAGTCAGGCAGCAGACTCTGCATCACCTAATCATACTAAAACAGAGCAGGATGGGTGAGCATATGAGAACATGTACACATGTGCATGTGTACTCCTCTGTGTACAGATGAGCATCTGTCAAGTCTGCAAAAAAACTGGCACAGAAATGGCACAATAGGAGCATGGAGGAAGGGGAATAACAAAATTGTATTTGTTTCTTCTTTAAATCTCCTGGTTAGGGGCACTTGTCATAGTATAAATTAGACTGATCTGACTTATTTTAAAAATAATCTGAAATTCAGGATAAGTCACTTCCCTTTTTTTTTTTTTGTCTAGAGTAAGGCTAAACTCACAAGGTCATTGAAAGCTAACAGAAACGTTTCTTTCTGTTTCAGTAACTGAGATGTCTATGTGTGTTTCAACATCTTTTAATGATTATTCTATGCATCAGTGAACACAGTAAGCTTAAGACTCACACAATCAGGTTGCATGTTACTATCAAAAATCTTTTTATCTAAACAGACATTCAGTTGTTGTGCCAACTTCAGTTTTCTAGCACATGCACTTGGCACTCTCCAGCAGGTCAAGATCTGCATTCACTCACATGGCAAGTGACTTCACCATGCTAGTAAGTAACTTCAAGATATCAACCTGCACAACTTGGTACGAAGCCTAACCAATCAATGTTTCTACCACCAAAAAGCCAAACAGGATGAGTTGCTTGGTTTTTACCTCTGCAATCTCCTAGTCACTTTGAGAGGTTCACAGGATTTCTTGAGTAAGTCTACATATCAGGAAACATAAAACAAAATAGTAAAAGTCACTGTCAGGGACCTTCCAAGGATTATAAGTAGAGAGAAGGCTGTAGAAATAAACAGCTGTTAGGCAAGGAAAAGAATTAGCAGGTATAACATTAGCAGTGAAGGAGGAGACTGGATCAAGACAAACAGATGGGATGACATGAGAGTAGCTGGTTACCCAGCTTGTCTTCCAGAACAGACCACATCCCCAGCCTGGAGCTCTAAAATGGAGCAGAATATTTTTTCACACAGCCATTGGCCTGGTCAGGAGACAACAAGGTTTTATTCTTTCACTCAAGCTAACTTCTGAAAGTAATTACCAACAGATGAAACCAAAGTTCAGCTGAGCTGGTAAGTGCTTTACTGAAAGTTTTCCAAAATTAGCGACTGTCATGAGTTTTGAAACTTGATAGAGATTCTCTGAAAAATCGGGCTTCCACAGCACTGCTGCTCAGTTACAGCCATGTCAGCAATACCTCAAATGCGTTGCCATGCTGCCACTTCTAAAATCTCCTCAAAGTGAGTGAGGAGGGAAGCTATCTTCTTTTTATCTTGCACTTATGTACAGATGTCAAAATAAGTCACTGTGCTGCATCAACATTCACTATAGAGAAGGAACAAAACACAGCAGGATCATCAGGACTATCTCCTTTGCTCGCATCCCATCCCATTCCACTTTGACATGTTCACATTTCCTCCATCTCCAGCAAAAATAAGTTATTCAGCCCTTGTAGGCAGAGTAATTCATGTCATTTAGCACAAATCTAAACTTCTACTGTTGCCTAGCAATGTATGTCATTTTATTTGCTTCTGAACTCCAAATTGCAAAACTATTCTGTAAGCTGCTATTCATTTTCACAATCTAGAAATATTTAATCCATTATTCTTATTTTTAAATACACTTCACTCCTTGATATCTTTTTATTATAAGAAATTATACATTTTAATAAAAAAAAAAGTTACTTGACAAATCATGACATGAAACACAAAAGGTGCAAGATTCCCCCTTCCCCACTAAATACTGACCCTTTGAAACTACCTTTTTCTTCACAGAATACTTTCCTTTTGATTGTTAAAACACAGGACACACTCAAAAAACTCACACATGCACCCATCACCAAAACAACACAACAAACCACAACACTACACTTGAGAAACAAGCTACAGATTTTACACCTATTGTGTACTCTGAAAATACAGAGATGTACATACACATGCAAACCAACTTCTCAATATAAAAACCCTGTTCTGTTCATGACTGTGGAGTATGAATACTTCCTGGTATTTACACAGCACATCTGTAGTCAGATTCTCTCACAGATTCTGCAGCCTTTCCTCATANCATTATTCTTATTTTTAAATACACTTCACTCCTTGATATCTTTTTATTATAAGAAATTATACATTTTAATAAAAAAAAAAAAGTTACTTGACAAATCATGACATGAAACACAAAAGGTGCAAGATTCCCCCTTCCCCACTAAATACTGACCCTTTGAAACTACCTTTTTCTTCACAGAATACTTTCCTTTTGATTGTTAAAACACAGGACACACTCAAAAAACTCACACATGCACCCATCACCAAAACAACACAACAAACCACAACACTACACTTGAGAAACAAGCTACAGATTTTACACCTATTGTGTACTCTGAAAATACAGAGATGTACATACACATGCAAACCAACTTCTCAATATAAAAACCCTGTTCTGTTCATGACTGTGGAGTATGAATACTTCCTGGTATTTACACAGCACATCTGTAGTCAGATTCTCTCACAGATTCTGCAGCCTTTCCTCATAAGGAAGATGCTGCAGTCCCCTGATCATCAGGTGGCCCTGCACTGGACTCTCTCCAGAAGGTCTCTGTCCTTCTTGAGCTGGGGAGCCCAGAACTGGACACAGGACTCTAGATGAGGCTTCACCAGGGCAGAGTAGAGAGGGAGAAGAACTTCCCTTGACCTGCTGGCTACACTCTTCTTGATGTATCCCAGGATGCCATTGGCCTCCTTGGCCACCAGGGCACATTGCTGGCTCCTGGTTAGTTTTCTATCAACCAGAAGTCCTAGGTCTCTCTCTGCAGAGCTGCTCTCCACCAGGTCAATCCCCAGCCTGTACTGGTGCATGGGGTTGTTCCTTCCCTGGTGAGGGACTCTACATTTTTCCTTGTTGAACCTCATGAGGTTCCTCTCTCTGTCTCTCTTGAACATTAGGTTCTAATGCTCACTCCTTTTCTCCTTGGTCAAGGGAATCTGTCCCAAGGACTCTATGCTTGGCCTAGTACCACTTCTTCACTGGCAACATAATACAGCTAGATGAAATGGGGAGGACTAAACTGTTCCCCTCCAGACTGTTCCCCTTTCAGACTCCTTTTTCCCTTCAACTACCAGCTCTAAAATGAAAAAAATTCAGCAGGTGGGCAAAAAAGTGAGAAAGAACATGAGACATCTTATCAGGTCAATCTTAATTCCAGTATAACAAGTGTTATGCACCATTCTTTCTATAAAAGGGACCAATGAACTCAATAAACCTGTATGAGACTATATTTGGAAAAAAAATACTATCTAACACAGTGAATATCTGGTGTGGTAAGATATTTCTGTAGTGGGGAGTCTTGAAATATGAAATGCCTGCACACTTCTGCAGTACCTTAAGAATGTTTCCTGGATAATCATAAGCAAACTTCAGAATCTGTTTTTGAAAACTTTTTAAGACACTTAGCTCATACCTTACAGCAAAGGAAAAAAAGGGCAGAGAGGAGGACGATAAGGATATATCAATGGAATTGAGAGACTGGATAAGTAGTTCTTCTCTGGATCTGAGTACATCCAGATACACTCCAAGTGCCAATTGCACAGTAAGCTCGATAATAAATCTAACACAGAAGCGTAGGAGCTACACACAAGAAGTAAGACTTCTGCCCTTAAGAAGGGAGAAGCTGGAAGCACATACATTTCTGAAACCACTAAGGAAATAATAAACACATAGCTCTATTTGTGAGCAGATCTGAATAGAGCTCTTTAATGTTACACTCATTTGCTTTGATCCAACTGTTTCCCTTTAATTTACCTTCTACCATTGTCTGAAGAACTTAACTATTTGAATTATTTTTCTTTTTCTTTTTTTTTTTTTGGCTACATTCAGCTTGTATAAAAGACCCATTGCCCTCTTGTGGCTCTATTACTTGCAAGCAGACTTTGTCCACAAGGAAGCATATCCAAGAATAGCCCAATACAGACTTCTTAAGATTTGCATCACGGAAGGAAATACTGGCTTATGTCCAGGTCCATGATTTACTGTAACCTTCCAAAAGAACATCCAGTTGACTACAGCAATTTATTAGCCATGCCAAAAACAAAGAAAGGCAATATTTCTGGCATGTTCTTTTTCCAAAGGCTCAAACTTAATGAGAATGATTATGCCTCTGTTTCCTGTTTCTACATTCAGAACCTTAAGATATTGTGTTCAGTTCTCTTAAACTTACTTGAAGTCAGACATTTCTGATGTGGCTCACAGACATGTCAGAAAATGAAACTTTATCATTGAAAAGAAATTATTATCCTTCCAGACAAAAAGAAATGCAATTACACTTTGTCATACTAACCTTATTATACACACTTTCTTGACTGCAGAAATCACTTGAACTTTTTATAGAACCAAATTTGAAGGCTCCAAGAGTCTTCAAAGAGTGAGAAAATTACCTCTTAAAAGAGAAAACAAAATGGGCACCAATATGAAAAAAAAAATCTAGCTTTTTTCCCAAATAACTAATTGTTGTTTGCTGCTCTATGGTTTCTGATCAGCACTAAGACTTGCGTCAAATGGCATGAAAAGATATCAAGTTCTGTTCACTTCTTATTCAACATTTCTCTCTCTCCTCCCTCACAACTTATGAAACAACTGTTGTTAATGTGTTTCTCATAACTAGATCCTTTGAATCCATTCCTCGCACAGAATCAACAACCTTCCCAAAGTATTTTCTGTACCATTGCCATGAAAATAGCAACATGAAGTAGGAAACAATCAACCAGCCATCTTCTTCAGTTACATGTACAATCACCATAACCTACCTTCATGGAGATCATAACTTACTCACTTAAGCTGCTTCACTTTCATTAGTTGACCATATTAACAATATGTACAAAAGCACCACTTACATTCCTGGATTAATCTGTGGGGCAAAGCTATGAACATTTCAAGTCCATCTTCCATATAAACTGAAAAATTTGAGTTGAGAAAAAAACTGCTTAGAGCTTACTGTGTGTCAAAAGCAGCACTGACTTTTTTCCTTGAATTTGTGCTCCTTCACTACCCAAAAGTTCTAGCTGCACAGATCCAGCAGGTGGGCAAATTATTACTTTTAGACATGCTGAGCACAAGGACATGAAAAACAATCCCAAAGCACAAAATAAAGAATAGATTCAAAAAAAAAAAAAAGGAAATAAAAAAGTGAGCAAGCAATCAACAAACATAGGTCACACTTGGTCAGCAGAGTACTTAGGATACAGGATGTGCAGCTTTATCTCACTGATTTTGATTACAAACCTCAACATCTGTGTCTCAGTAGATGCAAATTTGGTGACAGATGTTTGCAACAATCAGGAGGGAGAGACTGTTTTTGTAGTTAAAAGTGCATAAGGCAAGTTGTTCGTTTTGCCACATTTTTGTCACCCTTCCATTTTGAACCACCACCCTTCTCCCCCTTGTTTGTCAGCCTTGGACAGGACAAGCCATTTGGCAATGGCTTACTGAATTTAACATTCTCCAAATCAGCCCTCGCTGTCTTAAGTTCCTAACATTTCCATATCTTTTCCATTTATAATCCAAAGATCACAAATGATAGCCAAGACTGCCTTGCATATTTTTTACTCACAGGCACAGCTCAGATGTGAATATGGAAATTAAATCTCCACATCCATTGGCTACATGGCATTTCGCCTTCTCATTTTGCCCTAATGATTGCCCCTAATCCTGCATAGTGGTCCTGAGAGTCACACATCTCCAACACACCTTAGCATCACCCAGCGTGAATTGGGAAGCTGCTAAAGCCCAGTTAAGAAGAACAGTGTCAAAAAAACTCATCTCAATGAAGTCACATGTAAACCATCCCAAGTTACATCTTCCATCTCAGTCTGTGTTAATATTTTCTCTCTTCTTGTTCTGTGAATATAAACTTTGGAGAAATAGCCCCTACAATCAAAATTCAGTTGCTAACTCTCTTCCACCCTCAAGCTTCTTTTCATTTATGAATATCTGTATGTTCTAAGTGAAAGCGATATCTACCGCTCTCTTCACTCCAGGTAAGACAAAATTCAGTTTTGCACAGAGCAAGTGGCTCTAGTGCTTGTCTGAATTATAGGAGCCTTATTATACCCATTTCTGTGATTTCCCACATTCAAGTCTAACCTGAAAGGAAAAAAGTACATTCCATACTAAATTGTCTCAGCTCATACACTTGAGTCTTGAATGAAGCTTTTGACAAAGGAATCAAATTATATTAGATACAGGACAATCCCCACCCCCAGTCCTCTGGTTTTTGTTTTGTTTTTGAAAAGGAGCATAGCTTGACTCTGTAAACAACTAAACCAATCTGCAAAACATTCCATGCCAAGTGAGTTAAATGCTCTTTGGAAATCTAGCTCTTTACAATAGTTTGAACACTGGCTTTTGCTGCTTCATTTGTCAGGAGCCTTTTTTGCTCACTTTTGTATGCTAGCATCTCAAAGTCCAGACCAATACCACTACAAGTAACCATAACTTTTAGCCAGTACAAGAGCCCGAGCTGCAGTTGAATTCATGATCTACAGATAAAGGACTTCACATGATCTACTGATCCCACAAGCCATCTGGTGCCCTACACTCTCTTGTCAGAGGCTCCTTAACCTGCGGCTCTCATACAGCTGTTGTATCCATAGCCTTAGAACTAAACAGAATTTCTGTTTCTTCTGCAATTACTGGTAATTTTCTTTTGCTAGTCAACATGTCTCCTAACATTTACAAACACCATGTTCCAATTTGTTTCAAATTCCTATAGTAATAGATAACAAATCTTGCAGAAAGTGACAAAGAGCGCTCAGATTTATGAGTGCCCTTTTCAGCTGCAATTAGAAACGAGCTCAGTTCATAAGACTCTTAATTTTGTGGAAACATGCATTAAACTTCTCTGGATTTCAGATCTTCCCATCCTATCACTGCAGTTCCTCTCCAAAATCCTAGAGCCAAGTAGCTGCAATTATGGGCAATTTCAGATTCAGACACTGAGCTCTATAACCCAGGTTACTTGATTTGGCCCAGTTAAGTTGATATGCATCAAACAGCCAAATAGCCTATTTATTATGAAAATATTATACAAATGCCCAATAGCATTTCCCGAGAGAAAGGTGCTGTCTCGATGCTCAAGAAGACAAGAAATAAATACCATTTAATTCCTAGTACTTAAAAAAAAAAAAAAAGTCATATCCACTCAATAGCCCACTTTAACCTGTTTTGAAAACCACATTAAGCCCTCCCTCTTTTCTCCCTTTGTTTTTTGAAGGTGCAGAGGATTATCATTTTGTGGCTCACCACAGACACAGAAGAGGCAAAACATCTCTCAGGTCAAAATCACAGGACCCTTTTCATTTAGACTGAGGATGACACAGATGTTAGCTTCTCAATAAAATGGCCCGAGGCACATCTTAGAGCAGTACCTATTTCATGCAGGAGAGGGCAGCGATATACACATGGACATACTCAGCAATTAAACTGTAACACATTTGGACACACTTCCTTTGAGTTTATGAGTCTCGTGGAGGTTCAGATGCTATGATCTGAATGATCACACAATTAAGTCAAAGGAAATGACACTAGGGCATACAGCAACCTCATGATGACAACTCAAAGTGAACACAGACAGTTTGTTGCTAAATGAGAGTGACTAAATGCATGGGGTTGAAAAGATACTGGATATGCTGATGGGATAAAAAGATTCTGCTTGGGAAAAAGCAGAGATCCACAACAGTTCATCATTTTTTTAAAAGCTGATAATTCAAGTTTTTATTTAAGCATAGGCACCCACAAACATAAGACAGGAGAAAGGAAAAGGAAGACCATTCCTAAAGTGCCCAAAGCTGAAATCTGCAAGTCATTTTGTCAGTGAATTCAGTAGGACTTGGGGAATCTAAAGACTAGCATATGTATGATGTTTCAATAACTACTTAGTGCTTGGAAAACCTGAAAAGAGTTGTTGCTAAAACTGTGTTTACTGAACTTTCACAAATATCTTTAAATAATACCTTTAGATAATTATTCCAATCTCTTCCCACAGCAGAAGTAGTTCCTAAAGACGTTCACTTGGATTATGACTTTTTTTTGTGGAGTTCAGAAAGAAAACTTCAAGACAAAATAATATTGCTTAATATATAAGTCCAGAAATCAAGAAGGACAATTTAAAGTGGACTACTTCACAAACAGAAAGGAGCAAAGATGAGTTAAAATCAAGGAAATGCTGTCCGTGCATCTCTGATGTGTTTGGTACAAGGACCACAATGAACTTTTTCACTGAGATGATTGTTAGACACTGGAACAGGCTGCCCAGGGTGGGAGGGGAATCATCATCCCTAGAGATACTTAAAAGATACATAGATGAGGTGCTGAAATACATGGTTTAGTGGTGAGCTTGGCACTGTTAGGTTAGTGGTTGGACTTGGTGGTCTTAAAAGTCTTTTCCAACCAAAATGATTCCATGATAATAGCTAGCTGCAGACATTCATTAATAACAAATTTGTATTCAGCTAGTTTATAGGCAAAGCCTCACAAGTGCCCTGAGAAATCCAGTACATCCCACAAAAACATCTTAATGGTGAAGCTTCACAACTGGGGGAGGCAGGAAAACCCAGCATGTGCAGGAATGCTCATCCCACTACTAGAACAAATGCAGCCCTCGAGACAAAGCTTTTCTGCACAGCTGAAAAATGCTCAAGAAACTGTCACTCAAAATAAGAGCAAATAAGAAGAAAATCTGGACCAGTGCCTTGGCTTCCCTAGGAGGAATGGGGCATGGACAGTACAGAGGTGTGTGCCCTGTCACTTGAACCTTCATGCAGCAGAAACTCATACCAAGGCTATCTGGGCAGCAAGAGCAATCAAGTGCCAAGCACAGCACAGTGCCAAGCTAGGCAGGCCATCATGGAGCAATTTCAAAGACAGCAATTGGTAGTACTGGCACCTAACAGTATTGTTTTGTGTGCTGTGTCTTCAGAATGGTATTGTGACATAACACTCCTTCCAACCTGATTATGCAGAATCCTTCAGACAGAGAACCTTGGAACATAAATAACATCACAAACGTGACATGAAGATGAATAATTTTTAAAAGCCCCCTACATTTACAGTCAAAGACAGTGGTCTAGGTGAGCTCCTCTCAGGAGACAGCAATTTGTATACAGGCTTTAAAAAAAAAACACAAATCCAGATTCTTCTGTCTGAAAGGAGTTGCAGCAAAAGACCGTATGATCATCTAGTCAAGCAAATATAGGAATACAGTAACTTTGCCTAACATACACCTCTCCAGAGACAAAGGATCAACCAACTTGCTTACCAGGCTAGCATGCCCTTCAGCTCTGTAAGTACAAGGCAGGTGGCTGCCAGACAAAAAAGTAATTTTTGTTAGGATCATAAAGGTCTTTATACTCAAAAAATCAAGTCCAACTACTCATCTAATACTGCCAAGCCCATCACTAAACCATGCCACTCAGCACCTCAGCTACATGGCTTTTCAGTATCTCCAGGGATGTGGACTCCACCATCACTCTGGTCAGCCTGTGCCAGTTTCTAATAGCCCTCTCACAGAAAAAGTTCTTCCTAATCGCCAATCTAAACCTCCCCTGGCACAACTTGAGAACATTTCCTCTTATCGTATCACTTATTACTTGGGAGAAAAGAGACCAGCTCCCACCTCACTATAACCTCCTTTCAGGTAGTTGTAGAGACCAATCAAGTCTCCCCTCAGCCTCTTCTCCAAACTAAACAACCCCAGTTCCCTCAGCTGCTTCTCTTAAGACTTGTTCAACAGACTCTTCACCAGCTTCATTGTCGATCTCTGGACACACTCCAGCACCTCAATGTCTGTCTTCTAGCGAGGGGCCAAAAACTGAACACAGTGTTCAAGGTACAGCCTCACCAGCACCAAGTACAGGAAGACAATCACTTTCCAGGTCCTGCTGGCCATGCTATTTCTCATACAAGGCAGGATGCCATTGACCTTGTGGCCACCTGCACACATCACTGGGTACCACCTGGATATACCAGTCGCTACCCATGAAAACCCTGAAATGAGCAGCCCTGGAGGAATCTGCACCCTTCCTTGAGGGATGCTCAGCATTCCCTTCTTCAGCACAGATCAATCTCACTTAGCTCAAACCACCCACCATACAGAAACACCACACATCAAGAGAGACTCTACTGCAATTTCTAGGGAAAGTGTCTCTTTGCTAAAGTCCTGGGAGGCAGGAACTGCTGCCGGAGCAGTTTTTTGGAGTAGAGACTGATCTGTTGATGGGGTGTATGTTTGCAAACAGATGCAGAGTGCTTGCACATCACCCTCAGGCATAATACAAGCCTTCATAATATGTTATCAGCATAGTCTGACAAACAGACCAAAGCATCTGGCACCTCCAGCAGCAGCGCTAGGTAGAGGTAACTGAGGAGCTCTGTGCCAGTTACTGACTTCTCTATGGCTAATGCTGGCTTACACGACTGTGTATTGTATTCGCCATGACTTGAACACAAGCATGAAGCCAAATGACAGAAAACTAAGTGAATATTTAAGCTAATGCAAACAGGCTACTCATTGGCAACAAAAAACAAACAAACAAACAAAAAAAACCCAACAAATAAAAGGATATCATGAAAGAACAGTTCAAATATGCAAAGTACACAGAGAGATCTCTATTTTACTAACAAAACTGGTAACTAGAGCTGTATCAACAGTACCTCTTAGTGGCCACAGTAATCTGCTACCAAAAAGACGGAAGAAGAAAAACAAAGTCATAAGTGGAAACCTTAGTGATCTAGGGAAAAAAAAAAGATTTAAAAAAAGGAAAAAAAGAGAGAGGAGGCAAAAGTAGAAGGAATTGCTACCCCAACTGGAATAATCTTGAAGTCATTGTTTCAAAGAGACTGGGTTTTCTCCTGCATTTTTTAAAAATATGAATGCGAAGATTCCCCTCATGTTCTGTGTAACACATGCACCCACTTTCCACAAGTCCCGCTCACATAATTCTCCCCATAAAAATCTCATATTTAATATGCTTAAAAGTAGTGAACCCATTGGAAACATTTCAAATAGGTACAGTAAGATCCAAACCAAGGTAAACAATCTTCATATTTCTTTCCATGTAGACAGTGGAAGGGGTAAATGGGGAATAGGATACATATATCCAGTTACAGTGTACCTAGAAACCAAAAAATAACAAAGCATAAAGTTGTTTTTTACATCCCTGTACTTTGCTTTGTAACCTGGGAAGGATTGCCAGAGTGCTAGATGATCAATTTGTACCTAGAAAAAGCTGTAATCTGAAGACAGGGGCACACACAAACTGTTCCTGCAGGGCTAGGAAACACTTGGCCCTGAGGGCATTGGTACCCGGATTATGAAGCATAAGCCATGAGCTCCATTGCACACTGCTAAGCCAAAGCTTGCCAGCGTAAGTAATAAAGAATACACAAGCTATTTTGGGGAGATCTTGAGTGTATACTACATCATAATTAAACTAACGAAGAAAGGAAACAGAAAGAATCCTAAGTAACATCTTCCCAGATGTAGCCATGCAAATAATGGAAGATATGGAAATAAAATTAAGCCTGCTGCCACCCTCCACCTCACCAAGATAAGCCAGGGACACCAGTCACCAAGGAGAATGGTATTGTGCACGTCTTTCAGCTTTTAATAGTTATTCAATTTGATATAGAAATAAGCAAGTTGACCACTGGCTAAGTTTAAACTAGTCTTTATTTGATACACAGGAGCGTTCAAATGTCTTCTACCTACCATTTAACTGCAAGCTGGAGTGCTAAATTTTCTCTGACTCTACCTCATACTTGCAAATCTTCCAGCCAGTCATTAATTGCCTGGTAAAGGACTGGCACCTCATATATTGTCACGTAATTCTGTTATGCTACATTGGGCTTCCTAAGAAGCACTCATTTAGCACAAAAACACCTCTAAAGAAAACCATGTAGACAGACAGCCAGAGCCAGAGATATGAAGAATGCTGCTGATGGAGGAACAGAAACAACTACTAAAACTGCCTTTGGAACAGAAGGAGAAACTGTAGTGACAGGAAAAAAGAAACCAAGCGTGGACATTTGAACCATCAGATAAACAGCAGCTGACAGGACATTTTTGATCTGAAAGGAGGGAGCAGAGGAGGAGGAGAAGTACACTAAAGTAGAAATAGAAAATTACTCTCCTGAATGAACGAGATATGTTTGGAATGAGTCACAGGGGAAGGCGAGTGCAAACATCAGCAAGCCGAGAAGCTGACTATGCGGTACCTTGCTCCTGAACCTGGTCTTCAGAAACAAGAGACGGCTGAATAAACACAATGAGAAAAACAGCCTGTTCTCAACTCCTACCTTTACCATGTTGAAACAAAAATGATTTTTGGGCACAAGACAGACATCACCGCTGCTGACTTCAATATGGGGGAAGGACATTTGCGTCTCAGAATTGCCCTTCCTTTTTACCACGAAGGAGAGAAACAGAGACAAATGGATGTTTGGATCTTTCCTCCTATGGAAGGAAAAATAACCCTGCCCTCGTACAGCAACCCTGAGTTGAGAACCTACTGCCAAAAAAAAAAAAATCAAGACCAGAAAACCTGAGCATAAAATAGCTGTATCAGTGAGGGATATAAAACAATACAAGCTCTGTCACGAGGCAGTAGCACATGCATGCACACACAGACATTTTTCTTCAGTCACTACAGCCACTGTGGATGCTGCTATGGATGGAGCATTTCTACAAGAAGGCAGGATTGGATCTTTTGCTACTCCAGGGAGAAGAATTTGGAGAAGGATTTGGAGCACTTAGCATGAAAAATGGCTACAGCAGAAGCTTTACTTCCCTCCCCTGATTAAAATTTATTTTCCTTCCCTTTTGTAAACATCAGCATTTCTTTCAGCCTCAGCAACATCTACCTGGCTGAAAATCTACCTTTCAAAACATGGTTGCAACTGCTGTGCTTGGCAGCTTTACACTTCAGACCAGTGTCCTTCAGATACATCAAGTCACTGGACAAAATCAGAAATTATGAAGAAATTGCCAGGGAGGGCCAAACATTCACCTTTTTTCCCCTCAAAATAGAGTTTTCCTTTGTTATTAACACATCCAGTATGATCTAAATATGGATGAGAATTCCAGTTCAGAAGCTGAGCTGCATGCATACAGATCCCTAATTTGATCGGGAAAAAAAAAAAATCATTACTTTTCCCTATTTGTCATAGATAAATTGAGACTTCCTCCTTGCAAAGAAAACTCATTTCCTGAGACAACACAAATAATATGACGAGGACAGAGAAATTGATTTTGCTTCGTATCTTTGTTTTGCCTCCCAGAGGCTGCTCAGGAAAAGCATTCATTGAATCCATGGATGGTAAGATATTAGAAGACTATATTTATGATAAGATCACTGGGGATAAGAATCTTTCTCAATACTCAAGATGTTTGCTGAATCATTTTGGTTTCCCTGTGCAATTAAGCAGGCAGCTACCTGATGTGCCACTTGAAACAATTAGTACAAACTGTACTTAAAAGATTTCTGAAATGAGAGACAGTATTGGCTTATATTCCTCCAAGTTGTAGAAAGTAAGTGAATTGAAATCTATCCTTTCTCTTTTTTTTTTTTATCTTCACATCACTTTGCTGACAGAGGTTAATTATACACTCACAAACAACCAGCTCAGAATGTGCAATATTAGCAAAACCTTAGTCACCAGTTCCGGCTGCCTACAAGTATAAAAAGCAGCAGCATTGGAAGCCTGTGTTAGAGCTGGTCAGGAAATTATACCCCACTTCCCAACCCACACAAAAGCACTTTAGGAAAATGAACAATTTCCAATTTAATTGGAGTTTACAGTTTACATACAGAGTTAAATTTTGTTTTTTCTCAGTTTGGTAAGTTTTAAAGTTTTTGAAGGCAGCCTAGAAATTCAACCCAAGTGGAAAATTCTCATTTAAGTTTTCATTTAATCAGAAAGCTTATTTCTCCCAACTCCACAGACTTTTGAGGAAATTAACCAACCAGCCTCACAGGAAAAGTCCTTTTCAACACACAGGACTTATACTTTCTTACTTAATAATAACACGCTCAGTTCACATTGTACTGCCCTGAATCTAAACCCTGAATGTTTATCCTGGGCCTTTTTTCCTAGTATTATTTGCAAAGGTTGAAATCAATTTGTAAAACTTACTCTAAACTAGTGCAAATACATTTTGAAACATTCATTGTAACTGTCATGAAACAATGCTGATATCAACATTTTAGACAGCTCTTTACATGTACTAACAGTGCACAAAATCTGACAAGATTAGCATCTCTCTACAAAACTGAAGACAGATGACAAGGCTTCAAATAAATTACAGCAGCATAAATCTGTACTGGTTTCAGGTCACCAAGATATCTGGACACACCTGAGGGCTGTCTTCTTTGTTTTTCTTATAGTGAAGGAAAAAAGAATCTGCACAAAGATACTGCTTACAGGAGCTTCCAAATCTTTGGATAGTTCCTCTTTTACGGAAGGCAAGCATACATATACTATGCAAACATGGATAGAAAGTCTGACTAGCAGTTACTGTCAGAGGATATAATTAACATTTGTGTTCTTTCAGAGCACAAAAATGTCCTGTAGCATCCACTTGTTTTCAAGCATTCCCAACAAAGACTGTGCTAAATTTGAATCTACAAGTTTTAATATTTTCAAATGTAAGCCATCTGATCTCCTCAGTTGAACTTCAATCTCCATTTTGCTAGCGACTCCTACCCTACAAACCTCCATCAATATTACCAAACTGAAAAGAGGAATAAGATTATAAAAATCAGAGCAAGAAACTGTGCAGATCTACACTGTCTCAATTCCCTAACACTCCAGCCCATTTTCATGGATCTCCATTCTCTTTTCTGCAGTCAAGAGTGTTAAAGGTAGCCAAACATGTTGGCCCATAATGGGATGGACTGTTAGCAGGCCAGATTCTCAGTGATCAAAATTCCGACTCTCATGGAGCTACATCATTAATTTTGTGGCCTAGTAAAACACGTTGTCACCTCTTCCTCCCCAAGGTTGCATTCTAACTTCTTTCTACTTCTTTTGGATGGGTCATCTATAAACAAATTAACAAGACCAAAAAGTGACTGCAATAGCAACATCAGCTCCAATCTACATGCTAAAAATTAAATCACCTAGGAACTGGGAACTGCAACACTGGAGCCACAGGCATTCTACATGACCTCAATTGCAGGAAGATCAAGTCAGCAGGTTGAGTAGCCACAGTTCAACTACCTCTTAGTTACTTAATCAAAGATATCATATGGGAACAGTGTATGTTCCCCCATGCTTTACAAAGCTCGCACTACACCACAGCAGCCACATAAACAACAGCTATCTCCTAGCATGCTCACCCAACAGTTTCTCCCACAGATTTTCTCTGTCTGTTTTTCACAGGGTATCTCTGGAACTCTAGCATGAAATGTTGTATCTTTCTTTGTACTACTGTTTTCTTCTTAAATACAACAACAAAGAGAAGAATATTTTTATGTTCTTTTCTCTGTTGGTGCTTCCTTAACCATACTTTAAGGATCACCTTTTCTACTTGGGAAAAATCCAGACCCTGTTTCTACGGAAAGATAAGGACTGTGATGTTAAACAGTGTGTAAGTAAATGATCTTCCATAGGTCTTCTCATAAAGTCTCACCAAGCCTGTTAGAAGACCAAATGGTGCCTGTGGAAAATAACTGAATTTAACCATTGGCTGCAATGGATGCACATAAAACAGTTTGCTCAGTTTTTATAGAGGGCAACAAAGATGCACTTAAGAGAGATTTAACACTTGCATGTCAAGTTATATATTTTGCAAAATACCATTTTATTAAGCAAGATCAGATCATCCTAATAGCAGAAAAAATAAGAATAACAACTCTTTTTTCTTGTGTTTTCTAAACAGCAAATATTTTCACCTTGAAGGTCATTAAAATGCTCACTGTACATAGATTGCTTATTTCAAAAGCCACAGCTACATCATATGTGCTGCACTCTATCCTTGTACATACATTATTCAACAGAAAACCGTATGCTCCTATATGGGATCACATCTTGCTAGTCTGTGTTGAAAAAATATGCCATGTGTTTGGCATAAAATTAGCAGATAACTGTTTAATAGATTGTACCCCATTTCAGAATGGTCCTGTATCAGCATTCATGGATATCAAAGATAAACATTATCCCTAAACATGGTTTAGTCCAAGTCTGTTCATCTCAAATCCATGCTTATACTTATCAGAGATTTATCGGCTACTTCCAAAAAGGTGGGTCTATCATATGTCTTATTCAAGTACACCAAGTAGACAATACATTTAATGCTAACAGTGAGTGAACATCAAAACTTACCCAGTAAACCAGGACTCTTAGGGACAAAAAGAAAAAGGGAAGAGCCCATAAAACTTTAAAGATATATTAGATAAATCTTGTTATAATAAGAAGATTGCAATCATAAATGCGTTTGATAGGAGCAATATTTCACTATGGATTCTGCAACCTGTGTAATAAAAAGCAATTTACACTTTCCAAAAGACTATTGTACAGTGAATATGAATGATAACTAAGTACAGAAAAATATTAAATCCTGTCTTTAAAATAATCTAAAGAGAAGAACATTTTAAGTTAAGTATAAAGCAGGGCTTGTTATGTCTACCTGCTCATAGCATCAAACTTCGCTTGGAGAAAAAGTGCATTTGGAACCCAAATGAGCTAAGAAAACAACAAGAACAGGATGATTTTAGTGTATTGACAGAATAATTAGATTGTATTCTCACAGAAATCAAGTTGGTACTTAGACAACAAATATTTGGAGGGTATATATTCAGTGGTTTCAGGATAAAAATGCTAACCAAGCTTTTTAAACTGTATGAAGAGCCTTTCAATTTTGTCAAATTAAAAATAATAAACAGCTTGTTGCAATATTCTTACCTGTTCATAGCTGAGGGTGAGGCTTTTTATCTAACAAAATTTTTTCTCTTAAAAAAAATGCACAAGCTTGCACAAAAGCATCATCACAGGAAAGCAGAAATGTGTCTGTGATTAGGCTTACCATATGAGAGACCAAGTTGAGATGGTGTAAACCTCACAGAGGTTTAGTCTACATTCCCACGTTACCACACAAAGCACAAGTGAAAAACTATCAATTCAGCATCATGATTTTACAAAGCTGGATCAATCCCAGGTTCATCCTCAGCCTTTGCATTAGAAACTATATGAAACAACCAAACACTGTAGAATATGGAATCATTCTGTGAGAACCACATGCCTGGAAAATACTGTGCTTCAGCTAAAGTCTTGCCAAATCCTGGGCTGACGCATACTCAGGGTGCTAAATCAATTAACACAGGCATAAGTAAGTGACCTGGAGTCATCTTCATGACTGTGAAATTATTCTTCAGAAACCATCAAAGTCACATTTTAAAGATCGTGGTTGCAAAGTTCTACTCCAAAGCACTGAGTTTCTGGAATTTGTGTATTACCACCAGGCTTCTTTCAAAGTAAATTTTTGCCTTTTTGAGGGACACACACCAAAAAAAACCACAAACAAACAAACAAAAAAAACCAAAGTATTTCAGCTCAAATCTTCACCCAAAAATGCCATGGCTAAGATAGGCCTCCAACAACTGAACATTTCATCCTAAAGTATTAAATGTCTAGAAAAATTATAAAAATATGTATTCATTGTTACAGTGGAAAACCTTGGGAGTTACCCATGTGCCCTGTAGCACCTGTCAACCTGAAGTTTGACTAAACTTCATCTTTACATGCCAGAAGTTGTGAGTTCCTCACAGTCTCTTGAGAAGGCATTGTGACTGTAAACCACTGCTTTCAGGCTACTAGCACGTTGTATCTTCAGAGTATCCCCTACTACAAGATGTATGGTAAAAACATATCTGAGACTGACAGACAAGAAACAGCCTTGGAAAAGCTATTTGGTTTTTACTCCCACTCTTTCTCAAACCACCAACTTTTGGCTTGAATTTATCCAAAAAATGAGAACGCTGCTGAGAAACTGGAAGATACTGACCAAGGAGGATGTGTAACACCCATCAGTGGGAACTCTTCAGAACAGGTCAATTGTTCATCAGAAAGAAATTTGTATAGCTGAGTCTGCTTTAGGGGAAGAAGCAACCTAGAGTACTTTATGGAAATCAAAGCTTCCAGTCACGATTGCTCTAGGTCCACAATATGCAAGAAAGAGTAGAAATAAATGCTCTCACATTAAGATTGTTGAAATACAGCTGCTTGAAACATTCATGTCAAAATCAAAACCAAGTTGGACTTCTCTAGTTTAAAGCTCTGCTCCACAGGCAAATAGAAATACAAACTTATAGTGCATGACTGAATTCTGAATTATTTGAGCTGGCTTATAAATTTACAATGAAAATCAAGCACCCCTGTGCAAAACCTAAGAATAGGATTTAAAGTTTCAAAGAAAAAAAACCACAAATCTTTACTTCTGAAACTTGAAAACAAGGAGGCTTTTGTTTCTTTCTACCATCTCATGACAAACAAGTCTCAGTTTTGCATAAATCCAGTCACATTGTCTACATTTTGTGTGACTGAAAAGTCTGAAAAACAAATTTCAAACACACCAAAACAGAATTCTGGAGACGATCATTTTTATATGGAAGTCATCAAGTTACGTTTGGGGTTTTTTTCACCCTATTATCCTCCACGGCTTGTATTTGGAGCAACTCTTCCAAGAGCAACATTGGTTCTGTTTGCAGTTCATCTCTCCAGTGAGTATTTTTAAACTTGACGTAGCAACAGGGAAAAAAAGGAGAGGTCAGAAGAAAAAAAATGTGAACATATTTAAAACAGAGATTATGTAGGAGTAAGACAGTTCAGTTCTGAGTGCACACATTCGAAATTTAAAGGAAGTCTCGCTTACAAGGCAAAACCACTAGTGGTGCGAATTATATGACTCCAACTTCCTCTAGTTTGGCAGCATGGTAAGTGGTCTGTGGAAAGCAGCTACTGTGGTTTGACTCTCACTGATAATAGTTGACCCTCCCTCCACCCCCTGAAAACTCAGCACTCTAAAAATAAGAAGGAAGCAAAAGGAGAACCATTTCCTTGCCAACACCAGTAGCTGGGAGGCCTGGAATGATGCCATTAGATACCCTGCTATTTATTGCCCATTTCCACCCCATAGGAAGCTCGGGGAAGTAGTTGCCAAAAAAAAAAAAAAAAAAAAAAAAAAGAGGGAGAAAAATAAGCCTTCCTGTTTGGCTTAACATTTGACAGGACAAAGTCAGATAATTCTAGCTCTACATTTTGCACGTTCTTGCCCACAGTTGTTTTCCTCCAGAGGCTCCTTCTAAAAACAAACAAGGATTTTTATACATCAGTGCTCTCAAAGCAAACACAGGAAGTATCTTTTGGAGTCTCCTACACATATCTTCCTCGTCTTTGCCTGCTGTTTCACTCTCTCTTCACTGGATACTCTCAGTCTGGACAACACAAAACCAGAGTGTTAAAACATATATGTTTTCAGTAGTTCAATTTCCTTCACAAGTTACTGTTTCATCAATGCTATAGTTTTCCAAGTCAGACACGGTTTTAACGAAGTGTTTGAAATCAGAGATGTGACTCTGGAGGAAAGGAAGGGGAAAGTGTAGGAAAAGAGTAATTTTTGACATTTCGTTAAGTTTATCTCCTCTCTGTCCAATTCAGAGAGGATTCAAACTAGTCTCCTACCTGTCCCAAAAAGAGCCGTACCTGCTAGTCTAGAAAGGTGTCCTGGCATATCCTCCTAAAATTGTCACACTTGTTTTAAAGTAAATGTTATTGAGGACCAAGACAGGCTATCACCTGGTGGAGCTAAGCTTCATCTAAGATCAGGGACTCCAATGCCTGCTCCACTGAGGAGCTATGATTTTTAAACTACATCAGAAATTATAACAAACAACAATAAATGTTTGAGGCTGGCTGATTTCAGGTAAATATCTGAAGACGTATTTTTAAACTGTTCCATCATCAAATTTGGCTAAGGGCTGAGCATTTCTTCTCTGATGAGATTGGCACTTAACTCACTTCCAACTTGATTAATAAGATGCACACAAGCCTAGTGTGGGGGTGAAGGGAATGTAAAAAAATCAATCCAATTTATAGGATATTTCCAGGTTAAAACTACACTCACTTAAGTTTTTGATGAATAAATAAACCACTCATCAATTTAAAAAAAAAAATCATCCCAATCCAAGAAGAAAGACAACTAGCTTTCCAACCTCCCCTGCGATCTTTGATCAGTCCTACCACTAGCAGAATCTGGAACAGTCTCATGGCTACTATACCCTCCTTCACTCTTAATGGCTAAATTACTCAAGTAGTAAAAAAAAAAAAAAAAAAAAAAATCATTTATATGGCAAGACACGCCCTCTGGAAAGTGGAAAGTATTTATCTCAAGGAATACAGTAGCTAACCCCTTCAGGTCACTGTTAATCCTTTCTGAGCCCCTGCAGTTGAGAGACAGCAGACATCCAGACCCATATCATAGACCTAAGCAGCTCCATGTTCTCTGCTCCAGCCTCCTGACACATCTTGCCTCCAACGCAGAGGAAATCCAAGCAGCAACGTAGACAGGTAATCAGTCAATTTCTCCAGCCAGGTCATCAGTCTGAATGATCAGGATCCCTGCCTGACCAACAGCCTATAAACATGCTACAGTATAATAGAGACTGCATTTGGTGAGAACATGTGGAAATACGTTACTACGAGAGAATGGGAAGTGTGTTGCCTGTCCTGCTAACATTTTTAGGATTCCAACAACAAATTTTTCTGCATCACGACACAAAAGAAGAGACAGTGAGAGACCTCTCTTCCACCCCTCACCCCCCTTAGGAAAAGAGGTATCTACACAGGGTGGCCAAAAGCCCAGTAGTCATAGCTCATAACAGTGAATGAACAGGAACATGAGAATCAAGACCTCATGTTTGGCAGACATCTGCATTCCCAGGAAAAGCTTTACCCTCTGGGGTACTGGCTATTCTGAGCTCTCTGGTCTGACTTTGTACAGAAACTCAGTGCCAGATCACAAAAATGTTTCCACGCAAGTTTCATCCAAAGTGTCAAGTTTCCATTAAAAGTTCTGATAAAAAATGTTCTCTTGGAAAATTCCTAGCAAGTTCTAATCTTCATGTAGCCACAGATTTACAGCACTTCACTCCACACATGCTGACTGAAGCCTAGTAAAACTGTACCGAGCTCTGGTTCCTCCTCTACCCCCTCCTTCGGGACATGTGAAGTCTCGCATCCTCTGGGTCCTATATAACTTCCTGGTCAAAAATGCAGTGGTGTTTTTTTTGGTGAATCACACTCCTGTTACTTCTCAGAAGAAAAGCATTCAGGCCCAAGTTTTCGTGACTTTCCCTTTTGTATTCACCTACTTATAACAAGCTATTCTCTCTGTGAGGTTCATCTCAGATGTCTTCCCTGAATGGTGTGACGAAGACTTTACAAGTATGGAAGGTTTCCTGTTACTTGCAAAAAGTTACAAGCAACTGAAAAAAAAAAAAAATCTTCATTTGCTCCCTGCTGTTTCAGAAGAGCAATGACATCTTTTAAATAAGCAGAGAGTTGAGAACAGCTATGAATCTCTCTCCAGCAGTGTGCACAGTATCACTGAAACTACTGCAAATTCATATATTTTAATTACAGTTCTCAGCTTTAACAGAATTTCTGCCTGCATACAAATTAACTTATTTTCTCCACACATCTTTCAATATCAAGTGGAAATCATGATTTCCTGTCATAAGCAGTAAAGATCAGAAAGAAGTCTAACCACCCCATACTTCAGCTTTTTAGAAGGATGTTTTCTGGCTATTTCCAAAGCTTACAACCTTGTCATTCACAGACCCATTATTTCCTTCATTCAAAGCACAGCACTGAGGACTCAGCATAAAGCTATGTCTGTATGAACTTTAGATTCAGGTTAAATTTGGACTGAAGTATATAGTCAAACTGGCAACTAGGAAGTTATGAAGTTTGTAGATTTCTACATGGCAATAGACAAAGAGCAGACACTGAGGGCTAAAATGGCTTGAATTATCTCATTTTTTATGCAAGCCAAGTTCAAGTACATGGACAGTTTCCCTGGAGTAAACAACATACAGTAATGCTGTTATTCCACAGCAGCTCATTTGTGTACTAAGCCCTTACACTTGTAGCTATTGATCAATCAAGACACAGTGTTTGACCTTAACAAGAAGTCGCTAAAGCAATTGTGAATCTTCAGTCTGAGCAGAGATTTCTTCCTATCTAGGTATTAAAATCAGAATCATCAATTTTTAAATATACCCCTGAACAATCAGCATACGTGTGAAACAACAGTGTACCTAGGATAAGAATGTATATGAGAGCCATTCAAACACATCATATAGCCAACACCACTAAGTCTACACAATTTTCTTTTAGGGTCAAGGCTTGTAATGTCAAAGCTGCAACTCAAATTCTTTCATTTACTAAATTCTGAAAAATCAGTGTCAGTAAAGAAAGAATTACCACAATATGCATGTTACAGGTGAATATGGTGATTACAAGTGTATTATGGTGCCTACCAGTTTCTGTGCAGTAGAATAGAACAAGGCAAAGAAAAAAAAAATATTTTCCTTTAAACTTCTTTTCCCTGTAGTGTCAAAACACCGACTACTCTGCCATCTTGTCCTCCCTAGCTGATAGAGCTCTGCACTTTTACAGTGTTTGTACTTGCTCTGCTTAGAATTCAATTTCCTCTGGTGATCTGCATGCACGCAAATATTGCCAATGGCACTAATGTATATTTGTTCTTCTTGAATTGCATACAGAAATATTATTGCTACGCCACAAGCACAAAACAATCCAGAAGTCACCTGACATCCTCCATCAAACATTTAGGAGTCATCAAACTTAATTTCCCCTTTGTACCATAAAACACCAAGAGGAAGCTTTAATAGATTGTATTATGTAACGGTTCTATAAAAATAGCAGGCCAGCACTGGAGCACTTCCTTCCTGAGGCCCAATAACCTATGCTGAAAGGATACACACTGGTTTCCCTGGTAACCATGAGAGATGACACTAGGGGAAAAACAGTAACAAAAGGACCATTTTTTGCTCAGTAAAATAAGGTCTGGCTTCAAGCTTGCGATACAGTGAATACAGAGTGCCTGACAGAGAGAGAACCAGTTAATAATTCTGCTCAGGTCTCAGTGACCTTGCAAGGCTGTTAATGCTTTTCATTTCTTTTTGTTCTGCCTTTAAAAAAAAAAAAAAATAATACCAGAACCATAACAGAAAAGTCACCCCAGCTAATAGTACAGTGGGGTTTTCTTATAACTTAGGAGAAAAAAAAATAAAATTGAGGCAGGATTGTGTTAGAGATTGATCTGCCCTTCTAGCACTTCCATGAGACATTCTCTTTCTTCCCTCCACTTACATAGATTACAGGATTTTCACATTTCATTTCAAGAGACTTCTTTCTGTTTCTAAGCTTGCCATGCCTAGTACTCCATTGTCCAGCAGACAGCTGTTTTCAAGACATGATCTTTGCCAATAATTAAAAAACAAACAAACAAACAAAAAAAAAACCTAAAAAAAACACCACCACACTCCTCCAAAAAACTCATCATGATACAACACTATGCTAAAGGCAAAAATCGGTGGGCCAGAATACTTAACAACAAGGTCATCCTGTCCTGCCTTATTCAGTCCTTCCACAGCTCCCATGCTCCCACAGGGAGCCCTGGAGGAAAGTGACAAAAACGTTTATCTTTCAGTCTAACCATTAGGATTGATCAGTTCCTTGTGGCATAACCACATGAGACTATTCTTGTCAATTTCAGCTTTCCCCAACTGATTTTTAACACTTGGTGATTGCATCAGCTCCTGCTGAAGTAGTTCCCACACTAACACTAAGTTGCTTTCTTCACTTGCTTCTCAGAAACCTCTGGCACATTTAGGCATTATATAGTCCAAAACAGCCGTACTAACGAGAAAACATGAATATTTGAGATGAACAAGAAAAAAAAATCAGTTGATTTCTCTGAAATTTGGAAAGAACTTGCCTAGGGCTCATTTTCACCCTTTATGGAAAAAAAAATCCCTTCATCTTGTCTGTCACTAATAGAGGAGGAAACACATTTCAACAGGAAATATAGTGGTCCATAACTCTCCTGCCAAGCACCTCTGCTATCTTGAGGCGATCCTGGGCTCCTCACAAAAATTAGATAAATATCACATTTACTATAGAAGAAGAAAACCAAGGAACAGAGACTAGGTAGTATATCCTTCATTACTCCATAGCAGCAGAAAAAGGAATGCAATCCAAAGTAGTGTATACAGACTCCTCCTGCAAAATAAGGCTACCAGGGGTTTTTTTCCAGTGGTTTCACAAGCCTATAGAGAGAGATGAAGTTCCAGTCAGGAGTCATCCCTGCTACAGAAACACACAGCATAAGTGATCTGTCTTTATGTTGCAATAGTTTCTACCAGTCTGCTTTTAACATATGCTGACTCCAGGCCAAATTACTTTTTTGCTACATCAATATAAAGAAAGATTAACTTCCCTGTAATTATGTGGCTTTGTATCAGAGTAATAACAGCAAAATCAGACTTTCAGACAACATTTAAAAACAAGTTCCTGGCCACTTGTGATTGCAAAAATCCTAGATCAGTTTTGAAAGAAGCACTAGAGGTTGTTAAACCCAAGTATCTTGGCAGAAATAACATTTCTGGTCATTACAGTTCACTTGTTTAAAGTATGTCCTCCGTCTTCAAGAGGATATTTGGATATTGGTCTTCATTTCCTTTTGGAAGTGGAAAGGTGTTTGTTGTGGCTGTATTTCAGCAGAGGATTAAGTCACCCCTATGTGCTACCTACTTCACTAGATCACACACATTCCTCTAGACCTCTTCACACTGAGTGAAATCCTCCCCTATGCTGAAGGCCAGCACTAGGCCAAGGCATTGCATAAGTATTTAAGGGATTAAATGGTATTTGAGGGGTGTGTGTGCACTGCCACTGGATAAATTTCCTTCAATACCATTTAATAGACACACTGACCATTTCAAATACATGCATGAGTCCTTTAGGCAGTGTCCAGTTTAGATGGCAACTGATGAGAAGCAAATGCTTCCACCACCTTCAAAGAAGATTCACATACATACACATTCTCAAGTGAAGTGCACAAATACTGCCTAATGCAACACTGAGAACAGATAATCAGGGTACTGGTGCAATGCTCTGTGGTCTCAGCCCTAAGACTAACTCCCACATGAGGCTCCATGGTAAGGCAACAACAGACCCCCAACCATCACAGCTTCAAGAAGTTCAACTCTAATAAATATAACTGCCCAAGCCAATGGGATATTCCCAAATCCAATATAGAACAGAGCGTCTGAACTGTGCATAAGCAGCAGCAGAGAGGTTATCTGGTCCAGGGTCCAAAGAACTGGAGAGCCCAGCATTGGCATGGTGACATATCAGTACAGCGTGCATGTTTGTCCCGTGCTCATTCAGCTGCACAGCTGGCAGGTACAGAGGCAAGCAATCACTTATGTGTCCAACACCTCCTGCTCCTACCTGCACTCATTATCCAGGAGCTGCCAGCCAGGCAATCAAATTCACTTCATTAACTCAGATAGAGAATTTTCTATCAGAGATGCTTCACTCACTGCTAACCAAGCAGTTACTAACAGTGCCCCACTCATACTCCTGATAGAGTGCCAACTCAGGGGGAACTTGCAACCCTGTTAGTTAGTTACTATGTTAATTAAGCACCTAAGTAGACAGTATGTTAACATGACAGGAATCCAAAAGGCAATATGAGCTTACTGGTCATTTCCACTTCTGAGTCACAGCAAACAGTGTAGGAATAATTAAACCAGGTAGAAATGTCTCCAAAATACAAGCTTCACATAAGACAGACTGTTTATCTGGTACAAGAGCAGAGTCCAACACTGTTTGAATTTTAAGGGAAAAAAAAAGCAAACAATATATCTACTTAAACATTTTTTACACAATAAAGGCAAATTCACAATGAGAGATTTAACAAAATTACCTCCAATCTGTGTAAGATTACACAAACACAGGGGACATGCAATAGTGGTGAAGCAAAAGGTAAAGGGGTGAAAAAGACATTTAAAAGCATGCCAAGGCATGTTACTATTACCAATTAGGGTATGCTGAACTTGCAGTCCCTAGTAACTGCATACTACCCTGGATATACATTGCTAGAAGCAGATTGTTAACATTTAACCGGGACACTGGGGCCACAGTGTTGTCTTCTTGACAGTTGTGGAAGCCTACGGAAGTTACTTGGCTTTAGGTTACACCTATTCAGTGAACAGGAAGAATGGACTCAACATATATAAACATGGCACACTTGGAAAATAACACTGGCAACTTCCCACAGGACTTGTCCAGCTAGGAGTTAGATCTGGACTGCAACAACGAGGCTAGTACTGTTCCTGGCAACAGGAATAAGAATTGAAAGCAAATATTTTATATTCTCAAATTAGTCATTTTCCCAATTACGAGACTATGTAAATTTCATTATTTCACCTTTCTGACCACACCTGAAAGAATAGGAGGCCCACAGGCAGCTGAAGCCTTTGATATTTTAAGCTTGAGAGCAAGTTTTGAAAATGTAAAAGTCAGGATCAGGTCCTGCAGATTTGCATCTCAATCCTTCTACACTAATAGGGTCTCTGCTGTTTAAAGCAGGTGCTCATACAGTAATATTTTGTATTTTGGAAAATAAGGTTATACATGAAAACAGAAGAACTACCATTCTGGCTCAGAACAAAACATCTATCCCAATAGCCTGTTCCCTAATAGTAGCGGAAAACAGACACCCATGAAGGAGCAGAACTGGGTGAGCACATATGACATCTTGCTGGCTGTCTCCCAGCAGCCAGCCATTTGAGGATCAGAGACTTCCTGTGCCAGACTCCTTTTTATCTGTTTAGTCACCCTCAATTAATTTCTCTTTCATGAACCTGTCCAGTTGACCCTTGTACCCATAAAGCACCACTATCTGGTTGCCTTAAGTGGATAGGAAAGTATCCATGGTATGCGAGTCAGCAGCATTTTACTGCTACTGAAGGGAGGAAACTACAAACCAAGAGCTGCGTGCTTAACAGCTCATGATTTCACCACCAGCACCCCTCACCACGCAGGCTACATGATAGAATCAACAAGTAACAAAAGAGTTTGATAAGGCAGGCTAAAGTTGTACATCTAGATGCCACCAAGTTCATGGGGACATGGCAATTGGGAGCTTGAAAACAACCTCAGGTTTGAAGTTTTGCGTGTTTTTTTTTATTTTTAACTGTATAGCTAAACTCAGCTCCTGAATTCTCTTAAAAAAATCAGAAGTTTGCAGCTGCATCCCTATCTAACCCACTATAAAGGTGACTCTTCAAGATGCATCAGAGGATCACACAGAGAAGTTATTTTCTTAGCTCCAAATCCACGAAGGAGAAACCAGTAAGTGAAACCATCAAAAGTCAGCCTTTAATTAGTCTCTCCATTAGAAACCTGGTTGTGTCAACATGTTAAATGAAGACTTAGAAATGAAACAGCACAAACACTGCCATGATTTTGAAGCAAAAATTCCACCAGCTTTCATCATAGCAAGAAAGATCTTGTAAGACTAAAACTAAATCCACCAGAAGCATCAAAACAGCAGTTACTGTCTTCTGACTATTCTAAAAGATTTACCTATAATCCTCCTTACTGCTGTGGCAGTAAGAACTGCAGCCCTACTTAAGCTTTGAAAAGAGCCTTTAGTGGCATTGAAGTAATGCAACCACGCAGACTACTTGCATGAGGGGGAATTCTGCCATCTGTGCTCAGCACAAAAATCAGTCAGCAATGCATCTGCTCAATGGATCATCTTCTGTCTCTGTGCACAGGAGCTCAACAAGGTACCTTTCACTCTGGAGGCTTTTCCATGATGAAACTATATACATATCACCTAAGCTAGTCCTCCTGTCATGAAAAATTACTATCCCTGTTTCACAGATTCAAAATGGCGCAGATAAGAAAATAAAACTTCAAGACATAGAAAGCTCCTTTAAAAAATGCTTTAAAAAAACCAAACAGGTCTGTCTGAATGGAAGCCCAGATTTTTTATCATAGGAAGAAGATTCTTGAAGACTTCTATTTTACTCACTCTGCATTGAGTAACTTTGACTGTAAACCAGAAATGGATAATCCAAGTTCCAGAATACCTATACTATTAGAGAAAAAACGAGTTCTAAACACTTAAGGAGACCCTCCTAACACACACATTCACACACCGAGAGTAAACCCTGGCAAATCACCTAGCATCTTCAGTCTTTTATCCTGAAAACAGGCAAAAAACTCGCTTGATGCCTGCAAAAAGACAGAGACAGAACGGTCACAGTCTCACCCTTGCTCTGCACCAGTGCACATGCTTCATTCTTGATAGGTATGTTAGTGCTGTCTCTCTGATTTACTCTCCTCAAAGACTCCTGGAGAGAATCCTGCCCCAGCCAGTCCAAGCACTGTAATTATTACTATAGCATGTAATCCAGGAATATCATCTCCTAACATGCCTCTAAGAGCCTCAGTAGAGTCTTCTACAGGAAGATCCACCACTTAGGAATTTTGCTAAAAATAGAAATCTTTCTGCCTGCAAAGCATATGTCACCAACACATATTAGTTTCTCTCACTGAAAGTGATGAGGAGTCTGCCACTTAGAAGGACACTCTCCCCTAAAACAGGCAGAGATCATGTTGGAAAAATCCAAAGAAAGAAAGTAAAATTTCTCATTTTGTTTTGCTTTTCTTTTCTTTCCTCAGTAAGTATTCAGTTTGTAATAAATACTTTTTCCCAAGTGCTCCGATAACATCCCCTATGCACAGAAATAGTTTCTCTCTCTTCAAGAGGTCACAGAGGTGTTAGCATAGGTCATACTCAGATAACAGCACAGGATCCTCCGCTCCTGTGAATGTAGCTCTGCTCAAAAACTGCTATTCATGAGTGGAGGTCATTATGCCAAGTACTACACACAACACATCATGAAAGTCTCCCAACAAGGGAAGACTAGCTTTACTCACACTGAGGTCTTGAACAGCCAAACACACAGCGATCTTCTAAAGCAGTTTGTGACAATGACTGATGGATTGAGAATATCACCATATTCTTCAGTGTAGCAAAGACTAAATGGTTGTATTTGAAACCAGGCTGTTGTAATAAGAACTACTAATGAAAGTTCCTGGGGTTTTTAAACTAAGCTTTTCACTCAGTTTTCAGAAAATGAAGATTTTTCTGGATTTGATTTTCAAATATTCTGTCCTCTATTTTCAACCCCATGAACCAAACCTCTTCAAAAATTCCCACTGTCACTTTCGTCCTCTCTTTCCAAATCAAACAAAACAGAAGAGACACTTCATTAGGAAAAAAAATACAAAATTAAATCATATGTGTCCAGTCCTGATAACTGAGTCTACCTAAAACACAAAAAAGTTCCATGTTCATTGCTGCTTCCAAGTATAAAGCTGTACTTTCAAACTCTATGGATCTTGTGGTGTTAGCTGTCACTTCCTGCAGGCAATTTCTGCAGGGAAATTAATTCTTTTTCCAAATCACATTTTTAGGCCTCTTTTTGCATGTTTCCTGTTATGCAGCCGTCACATCAAGGCAAACATTTGCCCTCATTAAGTCTGACATTTGGATAGATACTTAATGTTCTGGTTTCAGCTACGATAGAGTTAGTTTTCCTCCTAGTAGGTATAGGGCTATGTTTTGGATTTACTAAAAAGAATGTTGATAAACATAAGCATGTTCTGTTTACTAATGAGCAGTGCTTGTGCAGCAGCAAGGCCTTCAAGTTCCTTAGATGGTCTCAAACCTGATTTTCTCCTACAGCAGGCCATTCTTCATGATCCCAGACGCTGCCTTTGCCTTCTGCAGCTTGGGTAGTGTGGCTGGACTACTTGCTCGTGAAGACTGAGGTAATAAATTTGTTGCATACCTTGGCCTTCTCCATATCCTGATTAACCAAGTCTCACATTCCCTTCCAGAGAAGGCCCACATTTTCCCTAGCCTTCCTTTATATTATCATAGTTATAGAAGCTTTTCTTGTTGCCTTTGACATCCCTCGCTAGATTTAGTTCTATCAGGGAACTATCTAACCTGATCCCCAACTGTTTGAACAATTTCCCTGTATTCCTCCCACGCTGCTTGACCTTGCTTTTACCCTCTGTAGGCTTGCTTGTTGTGTTCGAGGTTGTCCAGCTTCAGAAGCATTGATAAAGGCAAAAGACTGAGAGCAGCTAGAAGACAAGATAAGCCATTGGTCTGACCTAGCAAGTTATATCCTTTGTTCCTCATGTTTCCTGGGGATTTGAAATAGCTCTTCCCATTCTTTCTAAACCCAAATAAATACAGAGTGATGGCTTTAGAGTTTTTTCAAGTGACAAAAGTAGGAGGAAAGGCATGCCTACAGTAATAGGCTTTAACATGGGTACTACTAGCTGATATAGGAACTCATATTGACTTGTTGAGCAGATTCTTCCCAAAGTAACAATAGTTTGTTACTTCATATGCAACTCAAGTACTTCCTATATCCATATTACCAATTAACCAAAAAAAAAAAAAAAAATCAAAACCCAAAAAAAACCCCATCTCCACAAAATGAAAAAAAGGCAACACCATCCTGAAAAGGCCAAGCTTCAAGACATGATGGAACAGAGACTAGTTTTTCAACTCTCTTTCATGAGTCTTATCTGTTCCCAAGTGTCTGACAAGCATGTGATGCCACATAACAATTTTCAAGCACAACATTGGAAAAAGGCAATAATAATGTTGCATAAGACCAACACTGTGCAATTACAGAGTAACAAAGATCTGGCACAAGGCACAACAATCTTATCAATGGCATCTGTTCTTACAGTTTTTACACCATTAGAAAAAAGTGGTGTTACACAAGCATTCTGAAAGAGTGGAAATAGCATAATGAAGCTGTAAAAGAGTACAAGAAAAATTCTTTGCGCTTTTTCTTCCAGATGTTCTCATATTGAGCATCTAAGGTGAACAGAATGCCTACAAATAAGGTTTGTGGTTAG
The DNA here is from genome assembly GCA_013401255.1 of Urocolius indicus. NCBI lineage: Eukaryota > Metazoa > Chordata > Aves > Coliiformes > Coliidae > Urocolius > Urocolius indicus. The sequence continues at coordinate 19,079 of WBNH01011975.1, read as the reverse complement.
GGTGAAAGTAAAGCTATTATCAAATTTCTCTGACATTGTCCTGGAAGTGTAAAGTCAAATTTTATACACATCACATACCTCTGAAAGTAAATATGACTACCTTGAATTAGGACTATCTGGCAGAGAAAAGGTTCAACAACTGTAGAAAGGAATTTTTTTGACACAGTAAGTACTCTAAATCAACTCTATTTTATCAGCTTATTTACACAGTTCTTACTCATAGAAAGAAGCTCTCATCATTAGTTTGTTTCCTTTGAGTTCAGCACTTGCCTGAATAAATGTATACTCCAATACAATGATACTGACAAAATTGGTGCAATATGTCACAACACTACAGTTTGATAAGGAATTTTCTGTGATGCTTCTAACTATTCCTCTGCATTTCAACCAGTTTGTCAAATATTTCTAATAATAAAAGCAGGAAAGAAAAACAACAAACAATTTAAAAACTACAGCCAGAATAGAGAATTATGAAGTTATTCATAGATTTTTGACAAAACACAGATGAGAGCCTGTAAAAATGCCTTTTTATCTCACAGTGACCAACTCAGCTTCAGAATGAGGAATAAAATAATTCAACTCTAGACCAAAGCATGTGTAAGTTTGCAACTACATGGGTTTTTTGCTTCCAAAACTCGAAAAAGAATTCTCCTCACTGTAAAGGATGTTTACCCCAAATTATGGCAGTTTCTACCACACTATATACCAGGAAATGGTCTTCAAGATTTCAAGGCAACTGGATTTGGATCCTATCAATAAATGGTTGATCTGTTTCCAACAATACACAAAATCTACCTCCCTTCAGATTTTGTCCACAAACAGGTTTGAATTAAGTTGGTGAAGAAATAGAGAGTATCATACAGCACATTTGCCTGCTTTTAAATGTTTTAAGATAATGGGAATCCCAGCAATTTTATTGGTTTGAACTTTTTGAAAAAAATAGTGCATTCCATTTTTGCTCATCTTGGAGATTCAAGTAAACTAAAAAGCTTGGAATTACTCTCATGTCAAAACCATGAGATCCAAAGGAAAATAACTAATTTTGCACAGTTTTGGTACTGAATCATATGGCAAAAGCTAGGCTCACTCAGTAGTTTTTAGGACAACATGTTTACCCAAAACTGAATAAACAAAATCTGTGAGGAGTTCACCCACAAGTGCATTTTTAAAGAGTTCATTCTTGGCACTGATGGAGACAACTCCCATCAGATTGAATGGAAAACTCACCTGTTTATGCCAGGACTAACTTTGGTCTCCAGCATCTGCAAACATAAGGACCTGCTTCCCCACAGCTAACTGAAGTTTTATATTTTTGTACATTTAACTCTTTTTGATAAAGTACACAGCAGTACAACAGTGGTCAATCGTGATGGGGCCTAGTTTGTTTTCAGAATGTTCAATATGCAGTAGATGCTGTGCCATATTTAAGCAATAAGGAGAACTGCTTCTGTCCATTGTAAGGGCTTGTTTGAAATTATAAAGACATATGGTATTTTTAGAGGCTGAAACAAACATACTGACTCACACTCACCACTGCCAATTGAGAATAAGGCACATTGACTGATGTAACCAATGTTCCACTTCAATCTGCTTTCCCATCAAACCTCAACGCTTTATTTTAGCTGCAAAAAGGTTTGTTAAAACCCTACAGTCACATGATAATTCCCTCAACTGACAAATGCAATGCAAGGCTTAAAAGTAAAAAGAATCCAACTTGTAACCTATGCAGTCCCACTCCTTTTTAAAATCATCCTAAGCTGTTTTCAGCATTCCACCAAGTTTGTATTTTATGATGACATCTAAGTGAAAAAAACAACAGTTTGTCCCATTTTCCCCCATACACACACACGGCCTAAAATCAGGAAATATGGGATAATATTTCCAACTGTGTCACCAAATATAAATATGGACAAATTATGGAACAATTTGTGGATTCATCTTTCTATCCTTAACTAGTAGAAAATAGCAATTTCTATTTGTACTACAAGAGCATCTTCACTCCAGTCCCAAAAGCTAACATTTTCTATTATAGGTCAGAAACAGATGACAAGCATATAGATGCTTACCTACTCATTTCAGGAAAAAAAAAAAAAAAAAAAGTCTGGAGTTTAAATCTTAGTATTTTTGCTGCTGTTTTTCGGTTTATTTAAATTTGTTACATGGAAGACAATGACCATGTTGTACTTATCACTTGTTTGCAAAGGTACCTCTTAGACATAGTGCAACAATATCTTTGCAAGAATCTATCTTAAACTGAGGTCTTCTGTCTTCTCGATTATTTACTGCTCCAAGCAAAATGTAGCTGATTGAATGACACATTGCTTTTCTCTGAGATGACAGCAAACAAAAGCACAGGAAAAATTTGTACTGTAGTGAATCATATGCATATTTTGACTAGTGGAAGCTCGCCAGAGAATGGAAAGAAAGATTAATTTAGTTGGTTTATCCCTTCCACACACACTAAAACAGTGCTTTCTTACAAAGCCTGCTCACATCCTGGCTCCCCTCCAAGAAAGCACTGGTGTTCAGGCTGGGTATTAGACAGCACTTTGTCCTCGCCAGGATGTGGTCTGCCTTTGTAACAAGGCCTATGCAAATAGACACCCATGAGCCCTTGCAGCTGACTGTGGCAAATACTACTTGTTCCTTCACTAGACATAAATGTACAGTAACTACCTCACAGCAGAACAAACAATATAAGAAAAGAAAACCCTAGATTTAACTAGATTAACAATAATGTCTCCCCTAAGGAAAGATTCCCAGAAGAGGAGAATTTTGGGAGTTCTTAGCAGCCATTAACCATGTTTCTAGTTTGTGATGTGCCATGCAGTGAAAAAATACAAGTCTACGACTTCCCTCTTAAAAGTATTTTGGAGCATAATTAGTTTTGCAGAAGACAGATTAGTCACAGAGCAAAGTGCCATCCCAAATGTTTTATATTTGTTTTGTATCTCCAGCATCTCAACAAAAATGACAGAAATAAATATCTATGCTCAGCTTAGCAACAAATGCAGAGCTGAACTGTCAAGAAGACCACCCGATCCTCTACCACACTAAATACTCTTTACTCATGTGGAACCTTTATTTATGTCATTTAAGCCTGGAATAAAACTTATGAAAAACTTTATCACAAATTGCTACTGCAATATTTGTATAAAAATAGGAGAACAATGAATACCAAGGACTTCTCAGAGGTCTTTCTCAACGTTTCTTACCTTAATCCTGCCACCACATTGTTAATGGATGATCACAAGAATTTCTGCACTATCTGTTTTTCAATGATGCACGACTCCATTTCTGAAAGCAGACAGATTAGTGACTGAAATCTGAAATACTGATACTGCACTGGAAGGATGAGTGCTAATAGCAAGCTCTTAACTCATCATCAGATGTAGATTTTGTTGATTGTATTCAAACTAGATCACAGAGTCAAAACCCCATGAAAGCAGCAAGAAACAAGGAGCAGCCAGACTAGCCTCTCTTACAATTAATACAAGGTATATCCTCCCATACATATGTGAACTCCATCACCTTGAGTTGAGAAAATACTATTTCAAGGGACAGATATATCACATTGGGATAATGACACACTTGAAACAAATTAAAGAAAAGTTGTGTCCAAGTCTGTACCCACTGACATAGAAAGAAACACTCCTCTCAAAAACACTGAGCTGCTCGGCAACTTCAGCATTGGGACTCTAGAGTTAAAGACCACAGACTCGCCAATTGCTTCACAGATCTCAGGCCCAGCACAAATTATGAAGAAAATAAACAATACAATAGGTAAGTATATTGGGCTCACCACACTTGAAGCATCTTCAGGTAAAAAGGCTCACATGCCATCTTGACTCCATCACAGAAGAGGTTTGAGGTCACCATCACCCTAAACTTTAAATTGGTAGGGTGATATTGCCACTTCACACATCAACACACAGGAACTAAAAAAATTGGAGCAATTCCCAAAAAAGAAGTCTGCTTCCTGTAACTCGTTAGACCACAAGCTTCTTGGGGAATAGTGGCAGTAAAAGCTTCCCACATCAGAAATCTGTTAGCAAACCCAGTGCCAATGAGTTAATTGGATTTGAACCTCTGGTCATTTATTCACTTTCTTTGGAAAACTGTGGCCCATTTATCTTCACAACATTTTAAGTGAAGATTCACCAGCAGCCAGGCAGAGAAAAACCTATAAACTGCAACCAAACACCACTGACAACATCCACTAGCATCAGCAGGTGCTCAGCACCATGCAGCTCACCATTCCTGATTTGGGAAAGTGCTTCTCTAACCAAGAGATCTAGGGTACAGCAACAGGGAGACTCTTCCCCTCCTGCTTTTCTCAAAGACAGTGGTCAGTACAAAAGGGGCTCCAACATCCCTCCTGATCTTCACTCATTAATTGGGATTGTGAACAATTTGGGACCTTTTTGTGTACTAAGCACTCATTTCTTGCACTGCTGTTAGCCAAGAAGCAAGTTACAGATGAGAGGGTCAAATCAGAAGCAAATACAGCAAAGGCTACAGTTATTCCAGGTCACTCTGAATCAGCCTATTAGGACCTGTTGTGACAGGATATCCAGTCAAAACCTCTTTTTGTTTTTAATCTGTTATTGTCAACACCAGGGTTATGATATACCAGAACAACCTTCCAAAAAACAAATTAACTTTAGGTTTCTACATCTTTCTTATGCACTTACAAATCACCTGTGCCTGTCTACATATACCTCAATTTGGCAATAACATTTGTGTTACAGCAGTCTCCAGCAACTTGTTTCTTCATGTTCTGTTTCAAATGTTTTTCTCTTCCCAGAACACCACCCTTCCTTTTCCCCAGCCAGTTCCACTCCCCTCCCAACAGAGATAGGGTTAAATTTACAAAGTGGTTTTACCCTAATTACAAGCCTTTCAACTAGTACCTTGGTCTTAGCCCCAGCAGGAAATTATATGCAAAATATACTTTCATGCATCTGAGAGTCCCCAAAACTACTGGTCATATAAATTCTGCCAATTTACTCTAATTAAAGCTAAGCAGTGTCGTGTGTGCTTAAACGGTCAATCTGTCTTGAAGTAATTATACCTGAAGGCAGGAATACATCAGTTTCCTCCTCTGGGAATTAAACTCAGATGAGCAACTGAGAAACAGTCGAGGGACATTTGCTAATGATTAAATCTAAATCACATCTCCTTTCAGTGTTCTCACCAAGTACAAGCTGCTGCATGGATGCTGATGGATTTGTGGAGGAAGGAGGCAGATGGTACAAGGCACTTGTCAACACTACAATGCCTACAAAAGGCTCACTCTAAGACCCAGTGTTGCAGAGGCTTGCGCTCTGAAGCAATGCATTAGGGAGTCAAAATGAGACACAGTGTCATGTATCATACCGTATGTTCACTACCATTTCATTTAATTTGCAGGGTAACCACTGCATCCGTTGCCGATATGCTTAATTCACCTTCATCATCAACCCTGACTACTAATACAAAGATGAGAAAAACCCTCTTCCAAATCAGATGCTGAGTTCAGGTCTCCCTCTCTCTTCCTTTGGAAGATCTCATCAAGTCTTTGCATTTCATTTTGGCTTGTAGGGTCAGCTGAGTATATAGACTACCAGAATGTAAACAGATTCTTCATTGGAAGTTCCCTTTTTAAAGGGGTAGCTTATGCAGGAAAACACCTGAGAAATCTCATGTTTCAATGAAAGCAAAGATGGGAGAAGAGCCATCAGGCAGAGTTCCCAGTGGGCAGGAAAAAGTTAAACTCCAGCCTTTCAGACTACAATGTCAGAAAGACGTCTCTCATGTCCCGATAGTCCTTTAGAAAAGGCCAAAGACAACTTCTAGAAATGAACAACAACATCGATTCAGTAAAGAAAATGCTGAAAAGGTCACATTGCTTCATCCAAATCCTACTTCCTGCTTTTATGTGCAGAGCAAGAAGCACAGAAGAGAATGAGAAAAAAGAGAAGTCATTAACCACTAACCACACTTATAAAACCATACTTTTTGTGCCACTCTACAGCATGTAACTCCAAATTCACACCACTCCCAACAAAGCACTCAAAGACTGTTAGTCAGAAGGATGCTTACTTTGGCCCTCAAGGAGCTGATAAATTCAGCTGAATCTCTGAATCGGATGAGCCCATCCTGTCACACAGGAAGATGATTATGAATGACAATACAATGAGTAACTTCTTAAACGAGCAAAGAAGAAATCTGACTTGCATATTCTGCATAGATTCCCATCCTTCGCTGGTTCACTGGCATGGTAAAGAGGTTCCTGACAGAAGGATATACTAGTGAAAAACAACTAGTGAAAAACTCCATCAGGTACCAAACTTGCTGCTGTTCAGGAGATAACACCCCCAACCTTTAAAAGCTTATAGAGCCACACCATACAAAGATAACTGAAGTCCAGGTTCAGCCTTCAAGAACGTACTTGGAAAGACACTATAAACTATGAAAAAAAAAAACCACAAAAGACCCGTGCAGCTCTTTTATATAAAGCTATTCATGATTTGTCCATACTCAAAACAAACAAACAGAAAAGTAGCTTTTTGTCAAGCTTTGACTTGCAGTCCTTTTACAACAAGAGGTGGAAATATGTCCCCCTCCCACTCTCCCATTAATCATCTTCCCTATTTTAACACAAACAAGGTTTTATTTTAGGTGTTCCTTTAAATATTTTATTCCAGCTATCTCTGAGTCAGTAGTCTCTATTCCTTTATTACAATAAAGTCCAGCTATACTCATCACAACAGGTCATTTTTTATCACTTTGAAGCTGGCCTTTTCCAAAACACCAGAAACAAGTCTCTCCAGGCGTACATAAATAATCTACTGATGTTTATCTAGTAATATTCTGGGTTTTCAAAGTGCGAGCATACACACAGCAGACCATTCTGAGACAGAAATCACTGTTTACTTTGTGTTTTGTTGAAGTATTTCTAGATTAACCTGCTGAAATACTTGGGCCAGGGTGTCTTAAAATCTGCTTTGGTGATACAAAATCTGTGGTATCGGGCACAGGAGAGAATGGAAAAGACAAAAACAAAGAACACAGTCGTGCATCATCAGAGCAGACAAAACAACATCAGCTGCTTTTTGAAGATATTTTTGTTGTCATGAAGGACTTCAGAGTTCCCAAGACGCCGAGTCCATTCCAGTCTCACTGTAGAGTACTGATTGCAGCATGACTTTTAATTAGTATCAATTGTTAAGACAGGTACTGGGGGAGGAACAACTGTTCACCATGAAGTCAACTGAGCCAGTAACTTCACTTTAGCTTTCCTAAATGCTATTGGATGTTCGTGATTTCAGGTTGCTAGCAGGAGCAGGTAGGTATGGGTCTCCCCTAGCAGTAAATGATGTTAGGACACTAAACTTCTCTCCTGAAATATCTATTTTAGTATTTTTTATCTGGACAAATAAACTAACTTTTATCATTAAACCTGATTCCAATAATACAAATGCAAGGTTTCCCAGTCACAGCTGTCTTGCCCATTTAAAAAAGGAAAAGGAGAAAAATCCAGGTAAACATTCCCTATGGAGACATTTTATAATCCCTCCCTTCCTAGCAGCAGTAATGTATATATCTTCATCTTTTGGACTTTTTCCAAAGTGCTTAACTTTGAAATTTACATATCCCGCTTGTCACAACAAGTATCTCTTTAGACTAATGCTCTTCTCCTGTATTTGTCTGTATTCTGCCATTTCTTTTCCCCAGAGCTTGCAGTAATAAGTGGACAACTTCTTTGCACTAATTGCGGTCTGTCAGAGAAAAAACCCAACAAAACAAAGGAAGTACATATCATTTGACTGTCTACTTAATTTTAGTGTACCAATTCCATTTTTAGGTACAGAGAGTCCACAATAGAATGGGCATATCCGAGTTTAGCGTGCAAAGCTCTAAATAAGACTGCTACTTTACAAAACCACAGCACAGAATAGCAATTGTTTCTACAGTGGTAACCGCAGTGATTGCGAGATGCCCAAAGTAACTCATATTTAAAGGAGAAATTTCCCTGTGTGGTGGTAAGCCCTGAAACCACTGATATAAATGGATTAGGCCATGAGCACAGCAAACAATAGTTCCATTACTTTGGCTTAGGTTTGTTTTCACAAAGTTAGAGAGTGCTTAAATACCTCCTTGTTCTTTCCAATATCACTGGAGGGATGGGTCAGGAAAGAGATACTTTCTGCAAGCACACACCAGGATATATGCTAATATTATCAAGCCTTTTGCTTTGTTGTCAGGCTTATTTTTACTTTACTTCAAATGCTACATGAATGTTTGGTGGCTGTTTCCAGTCCACATAATAGCTATATTACTGGAGGTTCCAGTCACTTGTTTTTCTTCGAAGCTAAGCTTCAGTCTTGGTTAATGTTTGCCCAGAAATATGTAATTGCAGACTTCCTCCTCATAAACCGTTCCAGAGCACAGGCTGCCATCCTTCCATGCTATTATTATCTGTGTGCCTGAAGGCTAGAGCAGGGTGTGCTCTCACATTTGAGCAGATAGATAACCCTTTCCTTGCAGGAAAGGCACTGAATACCTTTGATTGCTGCAGCTACCACTAAAGCAGACTACCTGAAGGTTTTGCTGGCATCAGATTCTGCCCTTAGATTGCAAAATAAAAATAGTTTCAGCACAGGCCTACTAGGGTCACAAATAGATGGAATGGAAGCTGAGAATAAAATGGGCCTTTCAAACCACCAACTCCATAGTCACTGTGTATACTTATTTGTGCTTCTTTATTCTGATTGTACACACATTCAAAACATCTGAGTTTAAAAAAACAAAACAAGCTCATTTTCAATGTTTTTTTCCCATATTGTTAAGTATTCCCGCCTACAGAAAGAAAGCAAAAACCTGGAGTAATGTTTGTATAACACTCTCAATGTGACAGACAGCAATATATTCAGCATTCTTATTCAGCATAAGAAACATTTTCTGGAAAATAAGCAACAAACTGAACACTCATTTTATTTTGGGCCTAGGTATTCAAAACAATACAGTGCCAGAAATGCAGTATCAGCAATGATACTAAAGCCTAAGGTGTTAGGAGAAAATTAGGTGAAGTTCAGAACTTACAGTGGCAAATATGCCCAAACAAAGAAATGCCAATTAATTTTGAGTTACTGAAAAAACAAAAATCTTTAAAAATCTCTCCTTTCCTGGAGATTGCCTCCATCTTTCAAGGATAACATGGAGAATTAGTGACAAAAATATCTACACAGCTTTGTGTATAAAGACCAGAAAGTTTGAAATAAAACAAACTCAAGAAATTAGACAGATGGAATCTCTTCAGAGACTTTGTAGGTAACAGGTCTTCTAAGGTCTCGCCCAGATCCCTGCTGGTGATACCCTGGCATGCTTTCCAGTCTTGATATTCCCTCTTTGCCCTCAAAGCATCCAGATTTGGGATCTGTCAGAGTGTGTTAAGGCTCATATCCAGTCTATTCACCTGGGTTGCCTCTACAGACAAACAAGGGGAAAGTGTAAATCAGTTCAAGCCCATAGACTCACTCTAATCTAGATTCATGGTGTATCTGGCAACTACACTCAGTCCCAGGAACTGGGAAGATCTCCTGGGTCAAGTAACACAGGCATAGTCTAAGAGGTTCACCATCCTTGAACAGGCAGATCACACTAAACCAGGTGGACCAGGTGGAACTCACTAAAAAAAACAAAACTGTGTCCAGCTCCTCTGCTCAGAGATACCAGTGAGCATCTGGAGTGCAATGAACTAAAGCAGCACCTCAGGTGGAAGAACAGTACAGTGAAAAGCCTTCGCTTCCTTCCAAATTAAAATTCTGACAAGAGCAACAGCTGCAAAAAGTTTAGCCATCACTTCGACCAAAAGGTACCTTTATTTCTCACAGCAGCTGCTTTTGAAGCATTTGATGTTTTTAGTAGCTTTCAGATGCCTCTTCTTTCTCAGCTCACTACAAACTGAGTGATGGTTTAGAGAAGGATTATGTTCCATATAAAAGTAAAATACAGAAGAAAGTTAATCTAACACAGAACAAAAAAATGACACATTAGAAACCTTTGGACAGACTTACAGCTAAAAAGTTATTTGTGGAAGGGAAGGAGCACTGAGCAAGTCTCAGGATAACAAGTCAGGACTCTATAGACATTCAAGACAGACTCTTACAGAGAAAATACTGAAGGACTAAAAGTTTACATTCAAATCAAGTCCAGTTTGCCATGCAAGAGCAGTCACCTAGTCCAGATAAAAGCAAGAAGGTTATTGAGCACACATACAATGAAAATTGTGTTCTCAATCAGTAGTAACTTTACAAGACTGACAAATCCTACAGCAATTAAATGTTGTCAGCTCAGACTAATATGTATGATAGAGTTATCTACACATTGCTATTGTGTGCCCTAAGACACCAGGGTCACAAGATACTGCACAATCAAATTCTTTGGTGCTAACTGCAATCTCTGTTTAGTTCATGTCACAGGAGAAGAAAAATTACTAAAGCAAACAAATAAACAAACAAAAACAACCCACAAAACAACTCCACAGTACCTCAGATGTTACTGCTAAGCTAGCTTGGCTTAGTAGCTTGATCACAAGGATTTACAATATTGTTTCTATTTTTAATTAATAACTGTAATTTTACAGGTGCCTTTTGGTGAAATGCAAGACTTTTAATCATGTTATGAGGCTCTCAAGTTAAGTGACATTGAAGACTCAGACTACCAATTCTGGTTCAAGTAAACTGAGTACCTCCTGAAGGAGATTTATAGCCACATGTTACTGAAAGGATGTCTCATGAACTAGGTTACCATGAAAGGTTATATCTAGGCAGTTTTTTCAAAGTTTACAAGCGTGCAATGTCTTTGATTCTATTAAATAGACACTATTTTTTACGCCTTCAGCTATCACTGAATTCACTTAACATCTGAGGAAAGATAATCCTCAATCCTATCATAACTTTACTTTGAAAGCTTAGCTTACTTAAATTCTTAGCTTAGTTCCTACCACTAGAAACATATGGATAGGAAAAATTATTAGGAAATGTCATCTTGAATCAGCCATTAACTCAACAATAGAGTTAAAATAACAGAAAACAGTGCTTCTGATATCAAACCATTCTAGATCACTGCAGTATACAGGTATGTAAGCATTTCCACACTCATGACTCTATATACACACAAGCTTAAACTAGTTAGCACAGCTTTGCTGTCCTCATTAGGCCAAAGAGTGAAACTTTACAGCCACTGCTCTCCAAAGAAATGTGCTGGCCTATCCAATAACAACCTGAAAGAAACATAAATTCAATAGCAAGGAAGTATTTAGAGAGGTAGAACTACATTTTATCACAAAGTATTTTGTAACTTTCCAATAGTTTGCAAATACTACAGTGCCACAAATGAAGCATTTAAGACATGTCCATTAGAATGTGGAAAAACATTCTATATAGCCCTTCCACAAACAGAAACACTTGGTTTAGCAAAATACTCAAAAAGGTCAATAAGAACTTGCTTCAGTAAGGAGAAGTAAAAACTAGAAAGAGCTACAGGATTGGTTTGCTGGCATATAGCAACCACAGGATTTAATAAGTAAGAGAGATAATTTTTGAGTATGAATTCCAACAAAGCCAGCTTGTTGCTAGAAGGCTGTTCAGCTACTGAAGATTTGTCCTTGAATTCCTGTTGAAATCAATCCATAAAAATCATATTAAAGGATTAGGCATCAAACATTTGTGTGTTGATGTGCATAAGAAATTCTTTACTCACAGACTGCTGACCTTACATTCTTAAGAGGATCTTTTGCCCCATAATAAAGTGTTTGCTGTCAACAGTAATTCTTGCGCTTTATGCATCTGTTGACAAAGCCTGAACAGGAAGCTTTCCTGCAGGTAAAACTTTCAAGTGCTGTGCTTATATAGGGGCTTTGTACAAAGCATGATGTAGGATTCAGACATTTTGGTGAATAGCAAAGTATTCATCTTGAAATTTATGCTACAAGTGAACTATGAAACATTTACTTCAGGAGACAGAGAGCATACACTAGCTTCAAGCCTGCAGACCTCATGAGCATTTCATAACGTCTGACTGGTGAATTAATAGATTTACCCCACACACATTTTTATAAAAATTCACTATTTCAGGTTTCTCATTTCACAAAGCCCTGAAATCACCCTTGTGCACAATCCATGCACAGAAGCAACACACTAAAGGACCATGAAATATTAGTTTACAATGCAAAACTCCCAGCCAAGCTTTTACAGAATTAGTGTTACTCTGGTCTGCATTTAATGCATAGCTGTGTATGTTCAAGGTGCATAGTTTTGCCCTTTTTGCCTGTCAAAATGATATGCCCCACAAAAGCTACCTGTGTTGGAAGAGAGCTCAAAGTAAAAGGATTTAACAGAGGCCCAGGAGAAATACTTTCTCTCCACAATTTACTGACAGTGCAAGACCAAAGAAGCACTGAGCACAATGCTGCTCCACAACTGGTCTGTAGGCTGCAACTACTCTGACAATTAAGGAACACAACAAATTAGCTCACTGCAAACAGGACACTGCCTTCTTTTTATCAAATCATGCAGGGTTACTGCTGCCCTGGCTGAGCTGAAATTCATTCAGAAACACATAGGGCAGCAAGGTCTGCTGTAGTCCCTCAGTCTGACAGTATCTTCAGTGGGGACATGTCTTTGTATTTTATCTTCTCCTGGATGTTCTGTCTGCTTAAAAAAATAAAACAATCTATATTCTGATTGGTACTTGCTGGCATCTCCAGATGTTTCTTTGCTCACAGAAGTTACATCATTTCACATTTAAATTCTCTGCAAATATTCATCATTTTGCACGTCATACATTTACTTTCCATATGTATTTAAACTATACATACTCTGATACAAAAGTTACATCAATTCAATTAGAGTAGATGTTAAGAAAGGTTGACTTAACCCAACTTGCCAATCAGAAAGTCTACCTTCAATCCTCTGTAGACAATTTCCTAGCTGTGCCCTTAAGGAAAAAGTCCTGCATGGTGGTAATTAAATTAACTTCAAGACGATGGAAACAACAAATACAGGAAAATAACAGTGTTTCATACCTTTGAGTAAAATAGAGGGCTCGTGGCTTCTCCAGCTCCACAGTTTGCCCTGCTGTCACTATCTATCAGCCCCAAAAGCATCTTCTACTTTTCACAGAAGAGTTTACATTGGAAAGGACACCAGAGGTCTTCTAGCCCAGCTCCCAGCTGGGTCCAGTTAGATCAGGATGCTCAGGCACCTGTCCAGGAAATAAGAGATTCAGTATTAAAGCACAGGAAAACCCATGAAAGGTTTCAAGGCAATCATATTGAAAACTAATTAAAGTTAACACATGGAGGCTGAAGAGAAGCAGAGTTTGATGGTAGTTCCTAGGCTCACACATCAGCTGTGTACTACAGATCCCACTCACACCTTAGACCACAGGTGCTTATATTCCACATAGAAGGTAGCAATCACAATCACCCCTGCACAGGACAGAGTCATTTCACTAACAAGTGCTTATCCATTTCAATTATTAAATTGGCTGTTACTAACCAAAAACTAAAGGGATTGGGCCCCAACCTGATGCAAACCAGCGTTTACTAGCTAACATCAACTCACTATTTGATTTTGCCAAGGAAATGCTATCTCAGTAGAAAAGATTGCATCTTCTAATGAAATGCAAGACACAAGCAGATTATACCAGATGCTGCCTGGTTTACACTGAACTATTGCTAGCACGTACATTTGAGTCTTACTCAAAAGCAAAGGACAGAGTACAGAGTAACAAGCAATCAGTCATGTCTGACGCACACTGTTTCCACAGAATTACTCATCTTTGTGAGGTCTGACACGTGTTAAAGGATTTTTCCTAATTCAGGCACAAATGCCTTGTAAATCAATGGCAACTATTCCTGTGAGTAAAGAGCTACTTCATAGGTATTTTGACTTCAGTGCTGATGGAATTTCCAATAATGCTATCCTTAAAACAAGAACTATGTACTTCCTTTCCTTTCACTTGTTTTTCAGGAAACCACATTTTCAGACTTCCTGCAGCTGACACAGCGTGGGTAAGTCAGGTTGTGTTATATCACAGCCTACAGCATATGGCAGAATTTAAGTTTCCCACGGTGATGCACCACAATGTATCAGGTGAGAAAGTCAGACTAGAAAATGAAGATGAGCTTTAATTTGTTTCAGCTTTCTCCCTCCTGGCATGACCTGTAGTTAAACAAACTGACTGCCAAGGGAAATAGGAAAGGGATGCTCCGAGCTTAACTATGTGGCTAGCACATTACATCTTTATTGGAGTTAATATACCAAGCTAAATCCAAAAGAAGGATTTGGGCATATCTCTCTCTCTATGTATCTGGCAACACCAACTGCCTTCAAGACCTAAACTAGCTAGTCCTAATCCTGCACATCCCCTGATTTTCATCAGCAGATAGATGTAGAATGCAAGTCCCAAGGCTCCTTTTTTCTTCTGATGGGATTTTCAGGATCATTTTTCTTCTATCTACTGCACTTGTAAGCCTTGCTCCAGAATATGCAGTCTGTGATCACACCTCACCCCAGAAAGACTTATTCGCAGCAGATAGTAAAAACAAGCGTCCCCAGCACAGCCAACAGCTATATTCATACAGTTTCTACATCTCAAAAGATTGATTATTGAGGGATGTATATAAACAGCAGGACAAGAGAAGAAAGATTAAGTGTATCTATATTCCAAATTTTCATTGTGATTAACAGCTCCACACAGCTACATGTCCTAGATACCATAATAGAGACCATCATTTTTAGCTTCCCAAATGTTCAGTTACTTCAGAAGAGTAGAACAAATCCAAAAGAAAAAACCAAAGGCAACTCACGATCAGATGTAGTCTGTAGGTCAGTCTGATCTAGCTTTCCTACCTTAAAAAAGCCTGTCCACTACCATGCAAATACAACTGTAAATTGGTTTATTGCAAATTATCTTAGCAGAAACATCCAACTAGGAGATTTATCCCATTACTAGGGACAACTTACATAGTGAACTAATTATTATCTCAGGGTGCTGAAGGGGAAGACACCAAATCTAATCAGGTCCCAACAGAATTCAGTCATCTGGAATTACAATTAAAAGCTTTGAGAATCATCTCCCAACAGTCATTTTTCTACCTTTCAAGAAAAAAACAACATATCACATTATAAACATACTCAAATTCTTCTCTACCTCACTACAGACTTAAACAATCACTAACATTGGTTTTTTCCCTAGCAGTGACAAGCAAGAGACATAATTCAGAATGCTTTCACACTTACAGTTTGATGTCCACATACTCATAAATGTGTCAGAAAATAAAGTAATGACAAAAGATTACAGCCAGACATAAAAGTTAGCTTTCATTTATCTGCATATTCCATTCTTATTACTCTATTGTCAAAGTCCCATCAGAGTGTCTGAGGACAGTGCTGTTTTCATACTCAGATTCTGCACTTGGAATGGATCCTCTCCACCTCATCATTAGTTGTTCTCCATATTGGCTAATAACACTGTGCCTCATCTGCCAACACACTGGTAAAATTGCTTCATTTCTTTTTCTATCCTTGTGTTTGCTAAAAAGCACCCATGCAAGCTGAAGCTTTTGCTACATCCAGGGACTATACAGCTTAATAGCTATTAAATGGGCTACACCCACTGCTCTGCCCTTTTCACTAGCATGCACATTGCAGAACAAATAGTCTGGTCTTTCACTAAGGAATCCTTTGGTTCAATACACATAAAAATGTCATTCCTTGTAAAACCTAGAGGATGAAAGACAAAAGCAATGCAAGGAAAAATAAGCTTTTCTTCTGTTTGTGTAGCTATCTGCCTCATAAAGCCAGAATGCTCAACCAGAGCTGGAGAGAAACACTGTTGTGGCACACAAAGCAATTCAGCTTCCAGACTAGTTCAGTCCTGCTTGATTCTACTCTGTTGTATTCATAGATTCCTACAAAGTGAAAGACTCAAAGCTCCTTCCTGCAGATCCTCAAACTGGCTTGACACAATGAGAAAAGAGGTAAGTGCTATCTTCTTTCCTCCAATTCAGCCAGCCACATTTTCCTTTCTTACCTTGCTCCTCCCTTCCCCATATATATCTCCAAAGTAACCACTGAGAGAAATAGCAGAATTTTGTTTAAATCTTTGTAATACTACAACTGTTAGAATTACTTAGGCAATAAAAGTATTAACCTTGCATACTTAAGGAGGAGACAGGATAAATTCTTGCTTCACTACATGATTTATTTGAATGGTAGCAGACCCGGAAAAAAAAATAAAAGATGACATAGGCAGATGTTATACACAAAGGCACTTAAAAAAATTAATAGTGTAAAATTAAACAAACATGGCAAAATGCACATTTGTCTTCTATTAAGGACTCAGTCCTGTATCATTCCACACCCACATTTCACTAGCTTCAAACGGATCATCACAAGCATAATCATGGGCATTACAGCTTGCCATGCAGGATATGCTTCAAAATTCCAAAATTAGCCTGAAACACTACAGCTTCATTTCTTTCTGCATATGAAATATCAGCAGTCAAGCTGCTCTTAGCACTGAATAAAATACATAAGACCTTGGCTTTTGTTAACAATGCTTATTTTGGATATGCAACTCAAGTAATGGTTTGGATCTGAATTCACAGTAATCCTCAGTACAAAATTAAGCTTTAAAAAGTTACTGAAGTCCAGATGCTAAAATAAAGCCTTCAGGAACAGCCCTGATTAGCTGCTGGGGTGTAAGTGCTCTGTCCTTGGAATAGCTTGGCAAGGAACTGTTGGAATTCCTCCGGTTTCCTGGGGGGAGCGGATGTGGTAACAGCTCCCAGGAGGATGACACTCCCTTCCTTTTGCCTGTTCAGCTCCCTGCAGGGAAGCGAGTCTGGATTAGCTATGCAGGGCAGCAAGGAGAAGGGGAGATGTAATCCTCACTCTTCACTGAACATGGACACACTATAAGCTCAAAATATTGACTTGTAACTTTGCTACAGAAGGAATCACTTGAGTTTTTGCTGTGTTGCAAGACACGCAAATGGCTGTTACTGAAGCACATGGGGATTTCAGTGCTCCACAAAGCCAAGATTTGCAAGGAGTCTCAAACATACATACACCCCCATCTTTTACTAAACAATCACTTTAAGGGCAAAGCCTATCAATACTCACAGGCAGAAATCCACCTATGCAAGTAAGAAAAAAGGATCATGAAAACTCCTGAAAAACTACCTGACTTGTGGATTGCAGGGTTTGGGGAGGCATAATAGTTTTTGTTGAACAATTTAGGAACTTCTCCTCCCCCATCATGTCACAGACTTTCATCATCCCTATGTCCAGTATCGCTTTTTTCTTTTGGTAGCCAGTATTTTGGGTACTGGAACTTGAAGTAAGGTTTACCCAAAGCTTTGGCATCACATCTGTAACCTCAGTGCAGAGATAATGAGCTTATGGCATGCAATAAGGAGCATTTGTACAGCTTTATCTTGTTATGACACCATACTAAACCTGACAGTGTCAGTCTTCTCAGGCTAATCGGCACAACTTTTGCCTCAAGTCCACAGGCATGTGCTCATACAAGCAATCTTATGGGATTACACATCATAGAATCATAGAATGGTAGGAGTTGGAATGGACCTTTAGAGATCATCTAGTCCAATGCCCCCTGCAGAAGCAGGTCCACCTAGATCAGGTTGCATAGGAACACATCCAGGTGGGTTTTGAAGACCTCCAAGGAAGGAGACTCCACACCTTCCTGGGCAGCCTGCGCCAGGGCTCCCTCACCCTCACAGTGAAATAGTTTTTTCATGGGCTACATATTAAGGTCCTTTGATAACAGTGCTACATTAATCTCTCTATGATGCCTTTCACAAAGCATACAGTAGAACTAAAGAAAGGTTGGAGAAAAAAAGCAATAAGGAAAGTAACAGGTAGAGGACCATTGAACAAGAGGAAACTAAATAAGTTAGCTGTCTGAGAGAGGTCAGAATTGACATCTAAAAAATAAATAAATAAGTGTGGTTAAAAAAAAGGGAATTATTTACCGCATCTAATAAATTAATCTAGGAAGCCTGTTTCTAAACTGTCAGGAATTTAGAAACAAAGAGACGTGCTTCTTCATGTAACAATTACAGTGTGGAACTCAGTGCCCACAGGGTCTGGTTGAGGCAAAGAAGCACATAGGTTCAAATGGAGATCAGAGAAATGAGTGACAAATACACCCAGCAGAAGCAACTTTGAAGCATAATGGTCTGAAAGCAAACATCAGGCTAGGAAGCTGCTCTACAACTGTCAGAAGCTGAGAAGATACAACACGGGAAAGATAATTTCAAATACTTATCCCTTTTCTCAGGCCGTTTCCTAATCCCTCTCTCAGTGGCCTCTACTAGAGACAGGATACACGGTCACAATAACCTTTGATCTAATCTAGTGTGGCAGTTGCTCTGTTCTCATGAATTTCACTATTTAAGACCCCTGCCAAACTTTACAGATCATTGAATAATTTTCAATGTTTATCATTACAGTGAGCAACAGGACACATTCCCTCTTTCAAAACTTCTTGTCTTCTACAGGATATCTCAAAGTACAAAACCAGCTCCCTCTATATATTTCACATACAATTAAATATTCTAGAGACCAAAAAAAGTTTGCTGAATATTATTCTGATTTCACATATCAACATCGAAGATGAAGGACTGCACTGAAAGCTTCCTATGAGATCTAGTGAGCCCTACATCTTCCTCACCAGTTAGGTTAAAGTACAGTAACCCATTACAGATGTTCAGTGTAACACCTTTGGTAATTCTTTTAGCTACTTAGCAACACAGTTGCAAAAAGTTTGCTGCAATCCTCCAGGTTTATGAGGAGTTATTTCATATCAAAATGGCATGTTCCTTTTGTTTGCCTCCTGTTTGGTCTCATGATGCAACTCAACATTCTTTAATCACTTCACAGTGCCTGTTACATAGCCAGAGGCTTTGCTACCCCCATATGATTGTGGTTTTAACAAATTTGTGGATCTTTTGGTAAGTTATTCTTACACACAATTAATTAAAAAAAATAATAATTTAA